>JAREIS010000204.1:0-275000 GCA_030060385.1 Muscicapa striata striata
GAGCCGAGCTGGGGATGCACGCTGCTTTTACCGGATGTGTTTCCCGGCGCTTTTCCCGAGCGCTTGTCCCGGGGCCGCTCCGCCGCCCCTCCCGGCCGACATCGGCCCGGGCCCGCCGCGCTTTGGGGCCAGGGCGTCACAAGGCGCGGGAGGAGCCGCTCCCAGCGACAGGGACAGGGACAGAGCGAGCGGGGACGGAACCAGCGCTCGGCACGGACCGGGCAGCCCCAGAGCCCCGCGACACAGGGACACGGGGACAGTGACACGGGGACAGGGACACGGGCGGGTCCCTGTGACCCCCGGCGGATTTTGGGCTCCCTGCGCAGACTCAGCCCCTTCTGGGCGCTGCTGGCAGCTCATGAGAATGAACCCGCTGGGACCCCAAGGGTTTTCCTCTTTCCCCTGCAGGGCTCGGTGTCCCCAAAGGAGTGACAGGAACGGGGTCCAGCGCTGCTCGGGCACAGGCAGAGCCCAAACTGTGGGAGAAAGTGCAGAGCCAATGCATAGTTACAAAGCCAACACTGAGAAACAGCCCGGGGCCATTAATTAATCTCACTGCAGCAATTAGTGAAGTGACACTGGCTTGGCCCAGAGGAGAGCTAAGCTCAGGCTCCAGGCTCAGCTGGGGACAGGGTAATTGCCTCCCCCAGGAATGAAAATACCTGGTCAAAAAAAAAAAAAAAAAAAAAAAAAAGAAAAGAAAAAAAAAAAAAAAAAAAAAAGGCTTTTCCCTTAATTTGGTTTGGTCCAACAAAATTGTGCTTATTGTGCTTCAGAGAGCAGAAAAAGCACCACCAGCCAGGGCTGGCTGCAGGAGCTGCTGAGGATGCTTTGTGTCCCCCCATGGCTGCAGGAATTTGCCTTCAAACCCGTTTCACTGAACTTTTCCCTGCCCAGATTCCAAAGTGATGCTCACTCTGTATCCAGGCACTGGCACAGAGCACAGCCACTGCTCAGGGTGGCTTCATGGAAGGGACAATGGCTTCATGTCTGAACAATCTCTTTGGAAAAATTCCTGAAAATATCTTTCTGTACTTCTGGCTTTTAGAACTGCCCAGGCCTCACCCAGGTGAGAGGGAACTTCACAGTTCCTCCCCCAGCACGACCTGGAAGCTCAAAGCAAACAGGGAGGAGCTCCCAGGGCTGGAGGGGGGGGTGGGACACTGGGGGCTCTCAGACTGATCCTCACCTGAGCTGCACCACACCTGAGTGCTCTGGTGGCCACTGCTGGTGTCCCTGTGCCACCCCGAGGGGCACAGCCAGGTTTGGCACTGACCCTGCCAGAGTGAGGTCACACAGGGCACTGCTCAGAGTCACCCTCGGCTCAGGGCTGCCACAGCCCTGGCACACACACTGTCACTGTCACTGTCCTCACACACAGTGTCACTGTCACTGCCAGTGTCCCCAGACTGTCACTGCAGTGTCCTCACACAGTCTGTCACTGCCACTGTGACCTGGAACGTGGTGCTCAGCCCCAAAGCCAGACCCAGAGCCCAGCCTGGCCTGGGCCTGCCTGCAGCTCAACCCCAGGGACAGGGACAGGGACAGGGACAGGAGCAGGGGGTGCTGTAACCAAAATAGATCTCTGGAGTCTTTGGCCATCTCAGGGGGGCATCCAGGTGTCTGGGTTAGGGCTGCAGGTATGGCTTTGCTCTCTGCAGCCCTTCCTTCAGGAACTGGAGGTAAGTTGCTGTTGAAGGGTCTTCAAAATTGGTTGAGAAACTGAAAATGCTGCTTTCAACATCTTCTGGCTTCATAGAAGTAATGTCCAGGAAATAGTTGGCATTGATATGGTGAATCTGGCAAAGAGGAGAGATGAGAGGAGACTTGTAAGGGTCAGAACAATTCCCCACCTGCTGCCATGGCCTGCAGCCAGGACAGAGGTGCCAAGGCTGGAACAGCTCTTACACAGTATCCAATTCTTTGCAAATGCTAATTCAGGTCTGAATTTCACAGGCAGGAGAAAAAATGTGTGATCTTCCCCCAAGGGTCCTGACCTTTGCTTAAGTTAAAAAGAAGATGAAGGTGATTTGGGGAAAATCCTGGAGGCTCAGATTGTGTGTGAGCAAGAGCTGGGGAGGTGGAGCCTGAGGGGCTGCAAAACCTGAGCCTTCAACACTTCCCACAGAGCTGGGAAAGGAGGCACTGACCCACTGTGGCTGCTTGTCAGAGCCCCAGCCTCATGGGGACAGCCAGGGGACCCTGCAGGAGTGGCCAGCTGCTGTCTGGCACAGACACACCCTGCTGAAAATCAGGAAGTGCTCCCCAAACCCAGGGGCTGTGTGCTCCTGAGCAGGAGATTTCCTTCAGAGGATGAGCACAAAGGGCTATGGGGGCAGGAAACAGAGGAATCACACTCAGCCCAAGCCTGTTCTGCCCCTGCCCAGAGCTGCTGCTGCTCTCTCTCAATAAAAATCCATTCGTTTCAGATTTCTGGGTAGGGGGACAAAGGCTCAAGGGGCAGCCCCAGGGGTGGGACACCCTGCAGAGAATTCCATGGGGAGGGGCCCAGCCCTACCACCGTGCCGTTGGGGAGGCAGATGATCATCTCCACAGGGAAGTTGTATTTCTCCAGGTGCAGCTTGGCCAGCTTGCTGTAGAACTCATTCTCTCTGTTGCTCTGCAGGGAGATCCCAAAACCACCCATTTACACAGCCCAGAGTGGCACAGGGGGAGGACACAGGGCACGAGGGAGGGAGCAGAGCTGCTTTGCAGTGTGTTGGTAGCTGGTACCTTTTCACAGGCTGCTTTCCCACTCCCTTTCAGGCTCCCTCTCTCATTTCAGCTGCAGATTTTCTCCCCAGACAATAAAATCACCCCATCACAGGCAAGAGTCTGATCCCAGCCTTCCCCAGTGAGTGATCCCAGCTGCCAGCACAGGCTCAGAACTGGGGGAAGGCTCAGTCAGGAGCCTCAGGGTTCAGACAGTTCTTTGGTTCTTTGTCTGTCCCCTGGGCTGCAGGGGAGTCAGCTGGCTGATGGCACCAGGGCTGTCTCACAGAGAAGCATCTGGTTTAGCTTTAAAGCTGGCACCAGGACAGAGCCAAGGGGGTCACTGTGCCACCCTCATCCTGCCTCCATCTGCTGGGCCAGGACAGCCCTTGCAACAAACCCCCCCAGCCCAGGAGGGAGCTGCCCCTGCCCCTGGCAGCCCCTGGCAGCCCTGGCAGCCCCAGCAGAGCGTGAGCCTCACCTGCAGCTCCTCCAGCTCCTTGACCAGGGACCAGCTGCTGATGAAGCTCTGGTTCAGCAGGGCGAGCACGGGCGAACTTTCCAGGACGGTTTCCCGGAGAGTTCGCCCCGAACCTGCAGGGGAGGCACAGGAGCCTTGGCTGCTGTTCCTGGGTCACTGTCACCCTGCTCGGGGCCACTGCTGCTGGCAGCTGCCCCTGGCTGCCCCCAGCCCTCCCCACGGTGTTTTTGCTGCTGCTGTTCCCTACAGAGAGCACTCAGCAGAGCCCAGGAGACGCCCTGGGAGCCACCCCGAGTGCCAGGTGCTGTCCCTGCCCAGCACAGCCCAGGGCTGAGGGGTTTGGGCACACAGGACTGCACAGAGCCTTCCCTCCCACCCACACCTCCTGCCCAGGGTGCACAGAGGCTCTCAGGCACTGGGGGAAAAGCTGCACAGCAGGACAGCCCCAAGGCACAGACAGCAGTGGCCCTTTGCCCTGCCACTGCTGCCTCTTTCCCAGCAGGAAACAGGAAGGGGAAAGACCAGAGCCACGTCTCCATCTTGACAAAGGCTCCTGATTTATGTCTCAGACAGAGCTGGTGAGCTCCCATCAGTAACTCCCAGCTCCCAGTTCCTCCCTCCCAGCTCCCCATTCCCCACTCCCAGCTCACACCAGTAATTCCCCACTCCCAGTTCCCATCTGTAACTCCCCCCTCCCAACCTTTGTCTGTTCAGCACCTCCAGAGGCAAAACAAGTGACACAACGTTCACTGCTGGCTCCTGAGCCCCAGCTCTCCTCACCTCAGCAGGACTGGTCATCCAGGGCACCCCAGAGCAGGATGGAGTGCACCAGCTTCTTCTCTGCTTGTGCTCTCTCAAAGGCCTCTGTGAAGGGCAGGTAGGAGATCTGGGGGCAGAGGGACAGGGTGAGCAACAGGCACAGAACAGCCCAGCTCCAACAGGAGTGGCTCTGGAGGAACCAGGCCCAGGGGTGACACACACACAGCTCAACCTGCAGGACCTGCAGACTGAAACAAGTGACAACTGTGGTGGTGTCCCCAGGGACACCTGCACCTCCTGGGGAGGCTGTGCTCCCTCTGTCCTGCCCCTGCAGTGCCCTGATGTTCCACACTGCAGAGAACATCTGCACCAGGCTGGCTGCAGCCCCAGATCAGCTCCTGGGAAACCTGGCCTTGAGATATTGATTCCAAAAGCTCCTGAGCAGCCTGAGAACTGGCAGTGAGGAGCCTGCACAGAGCCTGCTCCAATCACTCAAATGGCAGCAGCTGACAGCAACATCTTGGCAGCCTGAAGGGACATTTGTAAGCTCAGGCACAAGGAGGCAGCCACCAAAACGTGTCCCTTCAGCCAAGGAAGCAGTGACAGGCAGGAGCCATCTGCTCCCAGCCTGCTGGCATGTTAAATAGCTTGGGTGACCCAGAGCTATAAATGTGTGTCTGGCTGCAGGCTGCAGAGGCACAGGCACATGGTGTGCTCTCTGCTGATAAGGAAACCTTGGTCCAGAGACACCTGCCTGCTGTAGAAGTTAATGCCAGAGGAAAAACCATCTGTAAGCAGCACAGTGACCTGCCTGCTCCAAAATCCCAGCAGCAGCCACTGATAGGAGGCAGGAAGGATGAGCCTACAACCCTGGGGACACCTGACATGGAGGCTGTGCTCTGGGTGACCCCAAACCCCCTGGGACACCCCCCCAGTGCCCTGGATGCTGCTCAGCCTGTGGCCTGTGCACTCTGCTGGCTCAGTGAGGACAATCTGCCCCAAATCCATGTGCCAAGGGGAGCCCAGCCCCTTCCTCACCTTCTTAAATGGGTACATGGCCACTTCCAGCCTGTGGGCTGCCTCCTGCCAGGGGATCTCCTGCTGCCAGCTGATCTCCTCAAACACAAAGTGGATGGGCTCCCCTGAGGGGTCCCTGCTGTGCAGCACGTTCCCGTTCTCGTCGTGGATGACGCTGGGCACCGAGGGCCCTGTGCACTCCAGCTCCATCTGCAGGGACAGCACAGCTGCCCTGGGGCTCTGCTGCTGCTCCTGGGCCCCAGCACAGCCCCCAGAGCCAGAGCAACAACTGCAGCTCCCAGGGAAGGTACAGCCTCATCTCCCATCTCCCGGAGCTGTGCTTGACCAGGGAAACACCAGGAAAGGAATTTCCCTTCCCCCAGTGCTCACTGGACTGGAAATGCAGACTCCACGTTCCCACCTTCCCGTGGAAATGACTGACTGTGGGACACCAGAAACTTTCACCCATCAGCATCTGCAGGGCAAACTGGAAGCTCCTGCTCCTGTCAGCAGCTCAGCCCTGGGAAGCCACGAGAGGGAGCAGCAGGAAAAGCTGCCCAGGAGCTTCCCTGTGGTTCATGTTCTGAAATGATTCTGCTAAATCTGCTTTCCTGAGTTTTGCCAATTAAAAATAAACACACGACTCCAGTTTAGGAGGAAATGGGCCTGTTGAATTCAGGCCTGCACAATTCTGACTTAGGTTTGCTGTCCCAAGAGCTGGGATTACCACAAAACAGGGGATAAACTCGTGCAGTTTCTAAATCCAGACCCACTGTTGCTCATACTCTGCTCTGAGCTCAGCTCCTTATCTTCCCTCCTGCCTGTCAGGCAATGTTTTAAAAAAGTAAAAAGTCTCAAAGATCTTAGGATTCAACCCACACTGAGATGAAAAGGAAAATATCAGAGGAGCAGGGGACAGACAGATAAATGGCAATTCTCCTGTTGTACTGAGATGATCAAGAGAAATCCCTGAGGAATGGGGGTCACAGAGGTCCCACAGCCCAGGGCCGTGGCAGCACAAAGGCCAGAGCAGAAGCTGGGCAGGTGAGGAGCACTGGGACAGGCACACACCTGGGGCAGGTATCCAATGTCCACCTCCATGTTGCTGCTCTCACTGGCCCCGTACAGCCACTCCATGTCCACGTTCAGGGACCTGCAGGGAAGCCAGGGACACCCAGGGCTGCAGCTGTGCACAGCAAACCCCAAAGCAATGGAAACAGCCTCCTGCAGGTGGGCACTGAGCCCAGAGCCTCTGGAGATCCCTGTGCTCCAGGGCCCAGGCACCCACTCAGCACCCAGCACCTCTGAGCTCTGCCAAAGCACAGCACACAGAGATGGCTCAGCTCCCTCTGCCTTCCCAGCACTTCACTTGCACATTCTGATCCTGCTGAACTTTTAAAAGTGTTTTTTGGAAGGAAAAGGCTGCTGGCAGAGCCCAGTGTCTGCTGGCTGTAAGAAATGTGCTGACAGAGCCACTGGGGTTGAGCGCCAGGGTAAGGCTGTGATGGAATTTTCATTCCTGTCATGGGCTGAGAGTTGGAGCTTCTTCCCCTGGAACACTCCCAGCTCCTTGCCAGAGAGCAGCAACGAGCTGCTGCAAAGCTCTGCACACAAAACCTTCACCTGGGGGACTCCAAGCAAAAAATCTGCTGGAGAGGAGCATCAGGCCCTGCTGAACTCCAGTGGTTGGAGCCAGGCAGGGGGTGCCAGAGCTGCCACACCTGCCTGTCCCTCCTCATCCTCCCAGTTACTGGGAGTTACTGGGGAGTGCTGGGACCCTCAGAGATGCAGAAATGCATTTATAGACAACTGCAGAGCTCAGATGACTCAGAATTTCCAAGAAAAGAGAGGGAAGGAGCTGTACCTGTTGTTAGGAACAAAGAGCCTGAAGTCCCTGACGTGGGAAGAGTCCTTGGACAGGACAATGTAACCTGTGAACTGCCCCGGGGAGAACCAGAAGGGGAAGTTTGGTGGCTCATTCAGCTGGAATTCAGCATGGATCCTGCAAGGAGAGAGGAGCCATCAGCTGGGACCCTGCACTGCAGCTGACAGCAGGAAAAGCTGTCTCCAGGCACCTGCAATTATAACCTAAACTGGGCAAGAGAGTGGAGCTCAAAAAGCTTTTCATGTCCCACAGTAAAGAGGGTGAAAGACTGGAAGAGATGCCCGGGGTCAGGAGCATCTCCAGTATCCATGGCTTGTGGAACTGGGATCCAGGAGGGACGGAATGGCAAACACAGGGACAGAACAAGAGCCCTTCAGCCTGATCAGACCCAGCAAAGCTGTGTGTAACACTGCCAGCAAAACATTCTGTGGGCTCTCTCCCTTGGGAAGACTCTACCCCCTGATTAACCTAAATCTAATAAAATTCTCGCTAGCCAACCAGGGCATGTCCTGCATGAGGACACAGTGCCACTGGCAGCACCTTTGGCTTGAACCACCCTCCCTTCCCTCCCAGCCCTGGTGCCCCTTGGAATACCCTGCACACACCAACCCTCCTGTGCCTGTGCCTGTGCCAGGGCTCCCCCAGCCCCTGGGACAGGCTCAGGGCTGCCCCCAGCCCCAGTGCCAGGCTCAGGGCTGTCCCCAGCCCCTGGGACAGGCTCAGGGCTGCCCCCAGCCCCTGGGACAGGCTCAGGGCTGCCCCCAGCCCCTGGGACAGCCTCAGGGCTGTCCCCAGCCCCAGTGCCAGGCTCAGGGCTGTCCCCAGCCCCCAGGCCAGGCTCAGGGCTGCCCCCAGCCCCCCAGGCCAGGCTCAGGGCTGTCCCCAGCCCCTGGGGCTCACCTGAAGGCTATGCTGTAGTAGAAGCTGCTGCTGGCCTGGATGCAGGCCACGGCTCCCTGCGGGGCGAAGCGCGTCCTGACGAAGGGCCGGGGGTGGAACATGCTCAGCAGCTTGTGGATGAGCACCTGGGGCAGGAATTGGGAGGGCAAGAAGGAGAATTGTTCCTCCACACAGCTCCAAAGTGACCCCCCTGCTGGGCAGGAAGGGGAGAGGATGGCTGTGATTGAACACCCAGCTCAGAGACAGTTCTAATCACACACCAAGGACACAAAGCAAGGCACTGCTGGCACAAATAAACCCACCCATGGTTTCTGCAGGCTCCCAGCAGAACAGCAAACTGATGTGCAAGGCTGCCTCCAGCAATGCTGCAGCCTTGGAAGGGCTGGCAGTGCAATCTCTGATGGCACCAGGCTCAGGCAGCAGCAGCAGCCAGGGGAGGGGATGCAGAGCAGGCTGGGCACACACACACCTGGCACCTAAAGGCTCACCTGTACCCCTCACATGCACCAGGAATGACCACACAGGTCCCTTCTGAGTCCTTTTTCCAGCTATCCCCAAATCCCACACAATTAACAAAGATGAAGTTACTCAGGTCAGCCTCACCTGGCTGTCACAGACACCCAGAGCTTTTGCCTGCTCTCAGTTTTACCCCCAGTTTAGGCTCCTGCTCTGCACTACAGAATTCCTGCTTCCCTAGAAAATCCAGGGATACACATAAAATCTGAGTTTCAGATCTCACCTCTTTGCCCTTGGGAGGTGGAGGGTAAAACCTGTTGTTGGAGAGATACCCAGTGAAGATGTTTAGCTCACTGGGAATTATCCACCACGGATCCCCAAGTTCCAGATTATTCTTTGGGGGCAGAAAGGCTTTGAACTGCCTGGCAAGCAGGACACTCAGAGGGGCTGCTGGGGCTGTCCAGTTCCTCAGCCCAGACAGAGCCACGTGAGAAATCTGTGAACAAAAGATGCTGTCAGAGCCCAGAGTGGAGCCTGCCAATGTGCAGTGATGTCATGGATGCAGGGAGGCTTGGGAAAAATCACATCCCAAATTCTTCTTACCCCACTAAAACATTCTGTCAGCCTTCAAGAATGTGAATAACAGAGGAGAGGGGTGCATGCCATGTAACACCACTGCTCCTGCACCCAGTGAGGCAGAGCCAGCTCTGATTCCTGCTCCCAGCCCCAGCAAGGAGCTCCAACCATGGCTCTGAGTGTGCTGAGACACTGAAATGCTGAGGGAGGCACGAGGGCCCTGCCACAGCAAATCCCAGGGACTCAGCAGGACCAGGGCCCCCTCCCAACACCCTCCTGGAGCTGCTCCCAGCCCACCAGATGTGCTTATCCCAGAATTTGGGGCCTGCAGGACACCTACTCCCAGGAAACCATCCTTGCTCTTGGTCATTGTTTCCATCACCAAGGGCTGGAATTTGGCCACGATGGACAAAGTCTCCCCGTGGGGATCTGGTGTCTCCTCCTCTTCAGACTCTGAGGCTGGAGCAACCCCTGCACAAAAGGACAGGAATTCAAGCAGCTGCTTCCCCTCCCTCCCTCCCCTTTTAAGCACTTGTGAAGTGACTGCACATTTATCCTGGCAAATCCAGGAGCACTGGGAGTTTCCCAGCTGTTTTATTAGAACTCAGATCCATCCCCAGCTCAGTACTAAGAAGGACCAACTCAGTGGCTTTAAAGTGGGAGAGGGGGGTTTGGGTTGGATATTGGGCAGGAATTGCTCCCTGTGAGGGTGGGAGGCCCTGGCACAGGGTGCCCAGAGCTGTGGCTGACCCTGGATCCCTGGCAGTGTCCCAGGCCAGGCTGGACAGGGCTTGGAGCAGCCTGGGCCAGTGGGAGTGTCCCTGCCATGGCAGGGGTGGCACTGGATGAACTTTAAGGTCCCTTCCCACACAAACCATTCCATAATTCCCTGATGACTGCAAAGCCCAGACACACTCCCAGCCCCTTGGAGCCATCCCAGCACGTGCTGGAGCCAGTCCAGGAGAGCACAAGCAAACCCTGTCTGTGTCCCCACTGTCCATTGTCATCCCCACACTCCTCCCTGCCTGGCACCAGCAGAGCCACTTGCTCTGTGCTGATACAGGCTCCAGAGATGATCTCCCATCCAGGAGAGGCTGTCCCAGCTGAATGGAGCACTGTGATTCACTGCTGCTTTTGGCCTGAGCTGCATTTGTTACATTCACCCATCCCAAATCCCTTTAAGCTCCACACAAAGTAACTTATGTACTTTGCTAGTCCAGCAATGGGATCCTGCACCTTGTAAAAACTGCACTTTGTCAAAGTGATGTCTGGTGCTTAAGCCTTTCCAACAACAAGGAAAGCTTCACAGCCTCTCCTCATGTAAATGAGACCCAAAGCAGCACCCAGAAAACGATCAAGTGAATAAAAAATTCAGTGAATTCAGGCTGTGAGCTCATGATGTTTGGCTCTGTGCAGGGAGGGCTCTGGAAGGCAGACAGGAACCCACCTGTGAGCTTCTCAGCAATGGGCTTGAACTCCTCTGGGCTCAGGTACAGGTCCTTGTTTGTGTCCAGGGAGGAGAACAGGAACAGCCCCTCATTCCCCAAGGACTTCAGAGCCAGCTCCTGCATTGGGAAGAGGAGACAAGTGAGATTTTGTTGGAACCTCCTGCACAAGTGCACTCTGGCCCATCTGGAGTTAATTCCCATTCTTGCCAGCACATCCAGGGGAAAGATGAACAAACACCTCTTGGCAGGATTTGGTGCTATTTGCAACAGGGATCCATGTCCAGGAACTGCTGGCACGAGCACACTGAACCTCCATCTGCCTCAGTAATTCCAACTGAACCATTTGCTCATGTTCAGTGCCTTTTGCCAGAAAAATTCCTCACTTTTTCCAGTTAGTTAATCCTAAACCTGCAGACACTGGGAGCACCTGGAGGTGGTGATTGCTCTGAACTGCTGTGCAGTGAAACAAAGGCAGCCAGGTATGTGAGGACCATGTTCCAAAAGCACAAAGGGATCGAGCTGAGCCCTTGGAATTGGCAACTTCCATTCCACTGCCCTGCTCTGCTCAGTGCCCCTCCAAATCTCCAGCCTCAGAACCACATGGAGTATTTTGGCTCCCTGCTCCCTCAGCCATCCATCAGGGAGTCACAGAACCCACAGTCCTCTCTGAAAATTTCCTCAGGATCCCAGCTTCTCTGTGCCTCAGTTTCTGCCTCTGCAGAGCCCCCTCAGGGCTCACCAGGGTGATGGCAGCAGCCCCAGAAGGGCTCTGGATGCTCCCAGACATTTCCACTCCACAGTCTGATGGGAAAGGGACAGCTTGGAGCTCCAGGTTGGTGTGAGAGGAGGGAGAGACACAGAGCAGGTGAGACAAAGCCCTCAGTGCCAGCCAGCCCTTGGCATGTCCCCCAGGACCCAGAGCCTGCCCTGCCAGCCCCCAAAAGCCCAGAGCTGGGAGCACACACCCTCTGCATCCTGCTGTTCACCCCTGCCTGCTCCCACTGCCTGCAGCACCACCCCCAGCCCCAGAGCTCCTGAACCAGTTTATTCTCCATCTGCTGCCTGCCAGCCTGAAGCAGCACTAATGCAGCCTGGAAGGCTTTGCTGCCATCAACTGCAGTTACAAAAGCACTTAAGAGCCTTCCAGGGCAGTTCCAGGGCTGACAGACTGAAACAGAGAGTCTGCAACTCAAAACAAAGATCTGGATGAGGACATGGCCAAGGACATGA
Source organism: Muscicapa striata striata (assembly GCA_030060385.1). Taxonomy (NCBI): domain Eukaryota; kingdom Metazoa; phylum Chordata; class Aves; order Passeriformes; family Muscicapidae; genus Muscicapa; species Muscicapa striata. The sequence goes on from JAREIS010000204.1 coordinate 11,465, forward strand.
AAAAATGAAGTTTTTTGTGCACAGGGACAATCCACTGTGGGCTGTCCACAGTTAACCTGCTTTTATTCCCTGAATGGATGGGGATGAGCATCCTTGGCTCTGGAAACAGGGAACAGCTCTGCTGAGCACCTGGCTGCAGGTGAGACACATCTGCCAGGGTCACAGCAGCCTCGTGCCAGGCTCCAGCACCTCTCCCAGCTCCAGATCTCACCTGTGCTGGGCACACGGGTCATGAACTGTGATCACTGCTGGTCTGGGAGCCAGCTCAGAGCCCTGGGCAGGAGCAGGGCAGGGCAGGGCAGTCTGTCCTGGATGTGTGCTGAGCCCTGAAGGGATGCTCCACTGCCTCTGCTGATGGATCTTTCAGAGTCTCTCCTCATTTTGCACTTCACAGGCACAGACCCCGAGGGATGGGGTTGGAATTTGTGTTGCTGGAATGTGGGGAAAACTCACTTTTCCCCTCACTGAAGGTGGCTGGAGGCAGGAGAGAGCCAGCTGTGCCCCACAGGGACACGGGAACAGCTCAAGGACACGAGGTGGATGGCAGGAGCTGGACATGAGCACCCCAAAGGCAGTGTCCAGGCACGGCCACGGCCCCCAGCTGCACTGACCACAGGGTGAGCAGTGACCACCCAGCACTGGGACCCAGCAGAACCCACCCAGCTGCAAATGAAACCCCAACCACAGAGGAACAAAGGCTCCCTCGGAGAACACTCCGGTCCTGCAGCACTGGGACACCAGGGACAACAACAATGATGTTTAAAAGAAGAGAGGGACGTCAGGGCTTGGCCTTTTGCTTTCTGATAACACATCAAAGAAAGCTCCTAGAACTTGTTGGTTTTTTCACTGCTCTTTTTAATGTGGGGTTATAAAGAAGGCAACTTCCCTGTTTGTGCCAGAGGGGTAAACCGGGCTCAAGCTCCATGAGCCTGCCCAAAGCTCATTGAGCCCGGCCAAAGCTCCCTGAGCCCGCCTAAAGCTCCCTCAGGCTGCCCAAAGCTCCCCCGGCCCGGCTAAAGCTCTCTCAGCCCGGCTTTGCCTCTCTCAGCCCGGCTAAAGCCTCTCTCAGCCCGGCTAAAGCCTCCCACAACCCGATTATGGCTCCCCGAGCCCGGTAAACTCTCCCTCAGCGCGGTAAAGCCTCTCTCAACCCGGTTACGGCTCCCTCAGCCCCGCTGCCCGCCCGCTGCCGCTCCCTCAGCGCGGCCGCCGCCGCCTCCCCTCACGCAGCCCAGGCCGGCCGCGCCCGCCATTCCCCCTCCCTCCGTCCGTCCATCCGTCCCCGCCCCTGCCCGCTCCCCGTGCCCGGTACCCGGTACCTGCTGCCGCGCCGCCTCCATGTCCCGGTAGTACTTGAGGGCCACCAGCGCGGCGAGCAGGGCCAGGAGCAGCGCCAGGCGCGGAGGAGCCGGCCCGGGCCCCGGCCCCGCCATCGCGCCGGGCCCGCGCCGCGGAGCCGCCATGGCCGGGGGGAGGCGTCAGGCGGGCGAGGAGGGGCTCGGCCGCCCAAAAAAAAACGTTTTCTGTGTTAAATCATCACCGCTCCGTCAGAGGAAGGGTGCTCTTAGTGTTAAATCGCCGGCACCCGGTCAGAGGAAAAGATATTTTAGTGTTAAATAATCGCCGCTCCGTCAGGGAAAAGCTCGTTTTGGTGTTAAATGGCCGGCAGCCGCTGAGGGAAAAATGTGTTTTAGTGTTAAATCCCCGTCGCCCCGTTAGGGAAAGGCTCGTTTTAATGTTAAATAACTCGTCAGGACAAGGCCATGTTTTAATGTTAAATGAGGGGCGCTCGTTCAGGAAAAAGCAGATTTTAGGCTGAAATGTGTCGGCTGTGAGGGCTCCGCGAGGGATGAACCCTCCCCAGGGGGCTCCAGGGCCTTTGCCTTTATTATCCATGGGACAGAGGGGTGTGTGTCCATCCCCACATTCCCACAGCGGCGTCTTGTCCTTAATTAAGCTTTTTTAAGAACAAAACCCTGAACTTGTCTTGCACCTCCCAAAACCAGCCATATCCTGCACTTTGGCTTGGCTATAACTGGCCAAAATGGGTATTTTTTTAACAGAACAGGGGTCTGTGTGTTCACTTGCAGTGGTTCCGCTGAGGTTTGAGCCCTCGGGATGGGAATTTGGGGATGGGAATGACTTGGCAGCCCTGGGGTGATGGTGCTCAGCCTCAGCCTCCACCATCATCCCTGTATTTTGGGTTATTTTTACCACCGTGCCACATTCTGGGTCGTTTCCACCCCAAACTTCTCAACCTGCCCGTGTTTTCAGTGCCCTGCAGGTCCCTCCGTGCCATTCATTGTTGTCCCTTAGCGGTGGCAGGGCCAAGACACACACACATATATTTATTTATTCATTTTAATCCCTCCCCATAGCTCATCCTCCTGCTCCTCCGTGCTTCCAATGCCCCGATTGCTGGGGAAGATTTGTGCTGCAGGGCCAACAGCTCCGAGTGTTTGATCTCTCCGAGGGTAGCAGGGAGCGCCAGCGTTTAATCCTTTGAAGCTCTGCTGTATCCTAAGCCTGCCTAATCGTTTTTGTTTTAGGTTTAAAGAACTCTGGAGATGGAGATGAGCGAGAGCATGACCAAGCCATTGATGGAGGAGGGAGGATGAGGATGGCAGCAGGCAGAGAAGCCCAGCAGTGGAACCAAGTGGGATATTTGTGATTTATTGTCAGGGTTGTGCTGAGGGAGGAAGAAGAAAGTTCCACAGCAAAAAACTTCCCTGAAACTCTGCTCCATGAAGAACCCAGCAGGAGGCACAGGATGTAACAGGGTGGGGTGGCTTTGGGATAAATTTCCTGGTTTCCTGGGGCAGGAGCTGGTGGGGGACCTGGCAGAGCTGAGGTGATTCTGTTTGGGTGATGAGAGCCACAAGGGCTCATTTTACACCTGAACCATTTCCAGTGCCACCACATAAAGATGAGAAACGGGGGAGTTATTTGATGGGAAAGAAAGACAAAAGGTGAAATAATCCAGGCTGGCTGCTGCTCCTCAAAAGAGAACAAACCCAGCAGCTCCTGGCTCTCCACTGCTGGGTCCTGGGATTACAGCACTCAGGAAGAATGTTAAACATCCACACATCTGTTGTGGGGCCCACCCAGGCACACCTGGATCAAAGGGAATCCTAAAAATAATAACAGGGAAGATTTTCACCCAGCAGGAAAAACGATGCCAGATTTCCCCTTGGTCAGAAGGGAGAAAATTGGGCTGAAAATCAGGAAAATGGTGAGGGGTTGGTAGCAGCAGGGCTGAAAAACTCAAGGAGCATCCAGGTCTTGAAGGAGAAAAGAAAACCAGAGGTGATAAAGCTCCACAGCCATGGAAATCAGAGAGCTCATCCCAGAAAGAGCAATGGAAATGGGAGTTTGAGGCATTTCAAAGCAAAGCCTTCAGCTGCAGAGCAGGACCAATTCCTGCATTCCCAACTCCTCCTTGGCCTTTCCTTCCCAGGAGGATACAACCCTGAAGGAAATCCTAAACAGAGCAGGAGTTTTGTGGATCCCTGCAGGATCCAGAACTCCAGGAAGCCAAAGCCCAGATGTGCTCAGGAGGAGCTCCCAGCTGGCTCTGGGAGCCAGGGCTCGTGCATCACCTCTGGAACAATCAGATAAAGGGATCACATCAAAGCCTACATGGAAAAATACTCTGGCTGCCAGGCTTCTGAATCCAATAACCAATTCTGCTGAAAGCCTTCCAGGGGAATTGAATCATGCTGTAAAAATGAAGTGTTGGTTACAAAAAGGTGCTGTTGTTTTCTGGATGGTTTTGTCTGATCTCTGTGCAGGCCAGGCAGCAGCAGCCCCTGGTTGTGCTGTGATAGGGAAGAGTTTTCCCCTTCACCACTGATTAAACTTTCTGTTATCAGAACTTCATTTACAGGAAATTCCTTCTGATAAAAAGGAGGGCCACAGGCTCTGATAGTGAAAATTAAGATGGTAATCACAGCTTCTGAAGTAGAAATGGAATGTTCCAGGGGAAATGGGCAATAACTCAGGCTGGTGGCATTGCCTGGTGACTCCAAGCAGGACAAAAAAGACCAAAAAACAACAGAATTCCCACAAATCGTGTCACACCAGGCTCTGTTCCTGAAGGAAATCAGCCCCACACTGTTTATTTTGGGGGTTTAAATTCTGCCAGGCAAAGTGTTCTGTGTTATTCCCAGAGCAGGCCATTCTTATTGAAGAAATTCCTTTAATCCATTATCAAAATCCTTTGAGCTACAAGAGCTTCCCCATGCCCAAATCTCCCAGATAACACAGCTCACTCCCAAGATGTTTATTTACCAATAACCACTCCTCTAGGCCAGGCTTAGCAGGCAGCAGCTTTATCCCTGGGATAATGCTAAGTTCCCATCTGACAATCTTATTTCTCTCAGGGAATTACAAAGGCAGGAATTTAGAAACAACATTTTCTGTTTTCTCAACTTGCTCAAAGCGACTTTATTTTCCCCCAAGTTGCTGAATGAACCAATTGTCACGAGGATGTCACAAGAATGAACAAAAATGTTCCATCCCCCAGGGCCACAGAGCTTTGCAGAGATCACAGGGAATGCTGATCCCAGATCCAGCAGTTGAAGAGAGCTGGGAATTGCTGTCAAACACTGCCTGGATTCCCCCAGAAATCAACTCCTACTGCACAAAACTCTTTAAATCCACCAGTACTGTCTCATTCACAGCATGGTCTTTTATAGGATCAACCCCAACAAGCTTTTTATTTTACAAGACTTTTATTCTGTTTCACAGATCTGACTATTACAGCAGTAAAATTATTACAAGTGACTCGTAACATTTAGATCCAAATCAAAGTAGAAAAACAAAAAAAAAAAAAAAAAAAAAAAAGATAAAGGACAGTTAAATGAGATATGATGGGTGGTAAAAGTGTTTTAAGAGCACAGAAAAAAAGTTCATAAAAATACATCAGGAGCAAGGATTTTGCAGCCAAGTTTTGGTTTGACACCACAGAGCCCCAGAATGGCTGAGGCTGGACTCTGGGGTGGCTCAGGCAGGGCCTGGAATCTGCCATTTCCAACCTGATGCTGCTCCTGTGTGTGGAGGGTCTGATCCTTTTATTTCCCCACTAAAACATCACCTTTCCCTGGCATGTCTTCATTCCTGAGCTCCTCAGCCAGCCCCAGGAATTCCAGCTGCTCTCCCACCAAGGACAGCTCCCCTGTCCCTCCTGCAGAGCCCCCAAAGCCCAGCACCACAACACTGACAACTGTTCACTGGAAAGGTGACAAACCCAAGAGCAGATAAAAGGCAGAAAAGAAACAGAGAAAGGAAAGGAGGATGTGTGTGTGTGTGTGTGTGTAAAGTCTATTTTATGGCAAACTTCCAGTCCTTTGGCCACTATAAAGCAAAATCAGTGGATTTCATATAAATTCTCTGTATAAAGGAATGTCTATGAACTGTGTACAGTATGGCCCAGAATAAACATCTCACCATCAGCCTAAGAGAGCTCCTCACAGAGGAAAAGAAGGTGCTTAGTCATGGTTTCATCTTCCCAAGAAAATCCTGTCCGGAATTGGACCAGTGCCCCAAAACAGCATTTCAGGAACAACAGGAATTCCTTCAATGGAAAGGAAAAGCAGAGTGTGCCCAGGCTGGGGAGCAGGAGCTGGGCAGGGCCTCAGGGCTGCACTGCTGCTGCCAAGTCTGTGTGGTTGATGGGCAGGGGATGAGCCTCAGTGTTGAACACCCAGTCCTCCAGGGAGAGCACATCATCTTCACAGAACAGAAGATAGAGGTACCTGGAGCCACAGGAGAGGGACCCAGGGCTTAGAGGAGCTCAGCAGGGCCTGCAGGCAGCAGGAGGTGCTGGGGCTGCTGCCTCTGTACCTGGGACAGCTGCAAATGCCCACCCTGCCCACTTATCCCAGCTCTGGAGCACACAGAGCCCCTCAAACCCAGCAGCTGAGCAGGAACCTGCAGGAGCCAATGGCAGCAGAGGCTCTGCAGCTGCAAACTCCCAAAGCTTCCCAAAGTTTGAGTCTGGAAATTCCCAAAGTTTGAGTTTGAAATTCCCAAAACTTCCCAAAGTTTGAGTTTGAAACTCCCAAAGCTTTGCAGCCTTGCCCAGTGTCCCCACAGAATGGGTTGGCTTGGAAAGATCCCAAAAGCTCCTCTTGTTCCAGCCTCCTGCCCTGGGCAGAGACACCTCCCCTGGAAGAGAAGACTTCCCCCTGATTATCTGAGACTCAGCAGGAGTTGTGCTGACTTACTTGAGGGTCTCTGCCAGGAAGAAGCTCTGCTGCATGTTGTCATGGGTGGGTGTGGTGGTGTACACGTCCCTGATGCCAGAGAAGCCAGCTTCAACCCTGCAGTGCTTCTCCAGGGCCTGGGGACAGGGAAACACCCAGAGTGGAGACAACACCCTGCACTCAGGCACCTTGTGTATTCCTGCCCCACTGCTCAGGGGTTTGGGATCCTGCCCCACTGCTCAGGGGTCTGGGATCCTGCCCCATTCCTCAGGGGTTTGGGATCCTGCCCCATTGCTCAGGGGTCTGGGATCCTGCCCCACTGCTCAGGGGTTTGGGATCCTGCCCCACTGCTCAGGGGTCTGGGATCCTGCCCCACTGCTCATGGGTTTGGGATCCTGCCCCATTCCTCAGGGGTTTGGGATCCTGCCCCATTCCTCAGGGGTTTGGGATCCTGCCCCATTGCTCAGGGGTTTGGGATCCTGCCCCATTGCTCAGGGGTCTGGGATCCTGCCCCACTGCTCATGGGTTTGGGATCCTGCCCCATTCCTCAGGGGTTTGGGATCCTGCCCCATTGCTCAGGGGTTTGGGATCCTGCCCCATTCCTCAGGGGTCTGGGATCCTGCCCCATGGCTCAGGGGTCTCGGATCCTGCCCCACTGCTCATGGGTTTGGGATCCTGCCCCATTCCTCAGGGGTTTGGGATCCTGCCCCATTGCTCAGGGGTTTGGGATCCTGCCCCATTCCTCAGGGGTCTGGGATCCTGCCCCATGGCTCAGGGGTCTCGGATCCTGCCCCATGGCTCAGGGGTTTGAGATCCTGCCCCATTGCTCAGGGGTCTGGGATCCTGCCCCACTGCTCAGGAGTTTGAGAACAGTTTGAGTTGAAAGGAACCTTAAAAATCACCAGTTCCGCCCCCTGCCATGGACAGGATCACCTTCCACTGAACCCCACACAACCCAGCCTTGAGCATTTCTGAATTTCTATCTCACAACTGAAATAACTGCACTCCTCGCGCCGAGCGCAGTGAAGGTTTCTGCAGGAGGAGCAGCAGGAGGGAGCCCAGAGCTCTGCAGCCTTACCTGCACCACCTGCCAGCCCCAGAGGCGGTACTTGGGCTGGTGCGTGAGCCTCCACAGGTACATGTAGCTCTCCACCACCTCGGGCCGCAGGATGTAGTAGCGCTCGCTGAGGCGCGTGGCCGTGGCCTCGCTGCCCGCGTCGAAGCGGAACGCCTCGGGACCCAGCCCGGTGTCTGGGGACAGGGACACACTGTCACTGCCACTGCCACTGCCACTGTCACTGCCAGGGCAGCACACACTGCACACACACTGCACAACGCCTCGGGGCCCAGCCCGGTGTCTGGGGACAGGGACACACTGTCACTGCCACTGCCACTGCCACTGCCACTGCCAGGGCAGCACACACTGCACACGCACTGCACAACGCCTCGGGGCCCAGCCCGGTGTCTGGGGACAGGGACACACTGTCACTGCCACTGCCACTGTCACTGCCAGGGCAGCACACACTGCACACACACTGCACAACGCCTCGGGGCCCAGCCCGGTGTCTGGGGACAGGGACACACTGTCACTGCCACTGCCACTGTCACTGCCAGGGCAGCACACACACTGCACACACACTGTCACTGTCACTGCCAGGGCAGCACACACACTGCACACACACTGCACACCACCAGGGGGCTGTGGGTGCCCCCAGTACCTGAGCGTGCGTAGGACTCGTGGCAGGTGCTGGTGATCTCTGCTGCCAGCCCCATGTGCCTCTGCCTCCTCTCCTCGGGCCCCTGCTGGGCCCCCAGGGCTATCATGCCCCCAGAGAAGCAGGCCAAGTGGCCCATCTTGTGATCCAGGATGCCACCCCTCCACTCAGCGATGTAGGTCAAGCCTCCTGCTGATTTCTTCACCAAATGCTTTTCTATTGCCTGAAGGGATGAAAATCAGGATTTCAAGAGAGTGGACAGTAAATAAAACTTACTGAGTGGTTCTCAGTGACAGGAGTGAAACCCAGGGACTTCTTCTGAAGGTCTGAAACTTTCTTATGAACTGTGTCCCCCCAAAAAGCACAGAGCAGCTCCTGGCTCCTCACCTCCAAGGCATCATCGTACATCTTTTTAGCTTCAGAGTCCTTCTTGTCTGACATCAGCCAGGATTTGATGAGATATTCATAGAAGCTGTCCCCGAGCCCCCCGATGGAGACGTGGTCTGTGGTGGGGAAGCCAGAAAAGAGCTTCAGGTTCATGGTGTACCATGAGCAGCTGCTTCACAAAGGGGAAACAATCACGTCCTATTTAATGCCCTTGTTCTCTCCTTCCTCTCCCCAGCTTCCTGGGGAGAGCTTGCAGCATTGCTTTTCAGAAAGGAAGAAAGGTGGAAAGTGCAATCAGGAGAAAAATGTTCTGTCATTTTGCAGAGCATTAGTATCCCTTAGCAGAACCATTCAAAGCCCTTATTTTACAAGTTATTTATTCTGCAACGTGAAGATGCTTCCTGTTTATGGAGCCATCATCATAAATCCACCCTCATAAAGCTAAAGCAGTGGTGGGTATTGATAGATTTCATCTGGATGGAGCCCCTGGGAGCTGTGTCCCTGCCTCAGGAAAGGAAGGAGAGCTGCTGGATCCCACAGAGCTGCCAGCAAGGGGCTCTGGAGGCACTCCTGGGTTGTGCCATTTGTAGTCCTGAGGAAGGCTGGCACATTAAAATGATAAAGTCAGGCCCAGGGATGTGCAGTGCATCTTTTCCTCTGCAGAAATGCCATTTCTGGGGCTGGCTGCTCAGAGCAGCCCTGCTCTGGCCTTGCAGGGGGAGGTGCAGTGTGAAATGGCTCTGACAGCTCAGGGCTGTGCCTGGGGGGAGCTGCTGGATGCACTTACAGCTTCCAACTGCACCCCAGGGGGAACAGCAGCTTCTCACTCCTCAAGGCAGTCAAGCACTCCCATTTGTAGGAGAGCAGGACAAATTCCCCTCCTGGCCTGAGCCACCCCTGTTCATGACCAGTGCCCACCCTCCCTTCCCAGCTAAGCACACGCAGCAGGTGCTCAGAGCTGCTCAGATTTTTGTTTCCCCTCTCCCTGCACACAGATCAAGTCCCCAGGCTTATTCCAAATGCTGAATCCTCCCAGCAGCAGAAAGCAACAGCCATGCATCATTTTCCTGACCTGAGAGCAAACATCCCTGACACACTGTGTCCAACGAGGCAGGGAGTAATCCCTGGCAAAACAATGAGATTAAACAGCCGCCCTCCCTGCGAGGAGAGGGGGCAGAGGATTTGCAAACACAGCCTGCCTTTAAAGAGCAGCTCTGTGATCCTCAGTGTGTCATTCAGGAACTCACCAAAGCTGAGCCCTGGCACACACTTGTTTTCCATCTGGCAGCAGCCTGGCAGCGTTTGCCTTGCAGGCACTCTGCATAAATCAATCCCTGCCTTCAGCAGGGCCTGGGCTCTCATTTCCCAGAGGAAATGCACTCACTGAGGTGCAGCTGCCTTTACAAGAGCTGCTCATTTAGCCAGGTCAAAGATACACCTTTTAAGAAAATCACAGCAATTTCAAGGAAAACAGCTTCCTGCAAAGAGCTTTAATGACAGGAGAGGAAATGAGAGCCTGGCCCTGCTCTGCTCCTCATCTGTTTATCCCCAGCAGCACTGGAGATGCAGAAGGGGCTGATTCCTCTTCTCCCTCCCTGGATTATGGAGTCAGATCCCCAGGTCACATCCTGAGCAAGTGCCACAAACAGCCTGTCAAAGTGTCTGGGAGTGTCCAGGCCTCTGGCAGGAACCTGCCTGTCCCAACAAAAAGCAATCAGAGGCTGCTTTTAATGAAAAGCACCAACAGACCCCTCTACAGCACCAAGTTCAGGACAATGCAGTGAAACCTGCAGACAGAAAATAAAATTGAATTCCTGGCAGAAGAGGTGAGCACCAAGGGCAGCCCTGGTTGAACAGGACACTGTGAGCACCCCACACACTCTGCTGGACCAGCCCTGCCAGGTAAAGGTCAGGAACTGCTCCCAGCCAGAGCTCTGTCCCTGCCTGCTGCCACCAGAGCCATGAAAGCAGCACTGGGGAAGGTCTGCAGTGATCCAGCCCAGCAAAAAGTGCAGCAAAGCCTGGGGCCAGCAGGTAATGCAAGGACTCAGAGCAGCCTGCCCAGGTAATAAATGTCACCCAGGGACAGCTTCAAACCAGGCTCTGCAAAAGAGACTTTTCTTTGACAACATGCAGTGCAGCAGCCAAAACAAGCAGATCAGTAAGAGAGCAGCAGGTGGGGGTCAGAGATCAGGGCAGCTCCTGCTCCTAGCACAGGGCAAACCCTGCTCCTGCAGAGAGGGCACAGCCTCTTCCCCGTGTGTCACCTTGCCCTGGGGGCTCCCACAACTCCCCTTCCCTGATTGCTGCTCCCCTTGCACCTCCCCAATCCCACAGCTCCAGTGCTGGGCTCCCAACAGCAGAGAAAAGCAGGCTCTGATCTCACCCTTCCTTCCCAAACTGCTCCCTGCATGGTGCCATGGTAACAGCATCAGGAGAATTCATGCTGGGCTCCTGCAGCCCCTCTGCCTCTCCAGGTGCCCCCAGTGCTGCCCTGCAGCCCCAGGGCTCTGTGCTGGTCCCCAGCCCCTGGGGGATGGAGCCTGTCTGAGCTGGGACACTCAGCTCCTGCCCTGCACCCTGCAAAGCCTGGCCTATCTGCTGTGCTCTGCCAGCTCTGCACCCCCTGGGCAGGGCAGGGCAGGGCAGGGCAGGGCAGGGCAGGGGAGGGCAGGGCAGGGCAGGGCAGGGCAGGGGAGGGCAGGGCAGGGCAGGGGAGGGGAGGGCAGGGCAGGGCACGGCAGGGCAGGCAGGAGGGGAGCAGTGATACCTACGCTGCACCCAGCTCCCCGTCACCGGGCTCAGGAAGTTGGGGTACAGCCCCTGGGGCTTCTCCACTCTGCTGAGCACCCTGCGGATGTTCATCACCTGTGGGAGAGAGAGACAAGCTGGGTTTAACAGGGACAAGGCTGGGCTTACAGAGAGACAAGGCTGGGTTTAACAGGAGACAAGGCTGGGATTACAGAGCACAGACAAGGCTGGGATTGCAGAGAGACAAGGCTGGGTTTAACAGGAGACAAGGCTGGGATTATTAAACACAGACAAGGCTGGGTTTAACAGGAGACAAGGCTGGGATTATTAAACACAGACAAGGCTGGGTTTAGCAGGAGACAAGGCTGGGATTATTAAACACAGACAAGGCTGGGGTTACAGAGCACAGACAAGGCTGGGCTTTACTGCTCTGCTGCTAGGGCTGCACCTCACCCCCCCTCCCCTCCTGATCCCTGCCTGAACACCAGGATCAGGACAGGGCTCAGGGAGGGAGATGCTTTGGAGATGTTTTTGGGCTCAGCCTGATCCTTATCCAGCTCTGAGGGATTTCACAGATGGGTCTGGAAACCCTGCAGAGCCCCAGCTCAGCTCAGTGCCATGGCCCAGAAGCAATCCTGGCACATCTTGTCCTTCCAATGCCTAAAGGGGTACAGGAGAGTGGAGAGAGACTTTTCCTGGAGTGACAGGATGAGGGGGAGCAGCCCCAGGGTGAGGGAGGTCAGGTTTAGATGGGATACTGGGAGGAAATCCCTGCCTGGGAGGGTGCCCAGAGCCCCTGGCAGTGCCCAAGGCCAGGCTGGACACTGGGGCTGGGACAGTGGGAGGTGTCCCTGCCATGCAGGCCTGGGGTGGGATGGGATGAGCTTTAAGGTCCCTCCCAAACCCAAACCTGATTCTGTGGTTGGGGATCTGGGTGGAAATGGGAGATGTGAGCAATGCCAGGGGGGAATTTTTCCATGATCCAAAGGGAAAGGAGGGGCAGGGATGAGTGACTCACACAGCACTTAAATTCACCATGTGGTCACTTAATGTGATGAATTGGGGCCTTTAATTTCAACACCAGACAGTTCCTTTAGTGCCCCAGAACAGGCAGCACTTAACTCTCTAAAGTCTCCCTTGGTTTCACCCCCATTAAATCCAATCCCTTAAGGGACCCAGCTCAATTCCATGCAGCACAAATATTCCATTATAACCCACAGAGCAGCTCAGTCACCCTAACCCTTCTACAAAATCAGACAATTTGCACGCCAGAAGCTGCTACAGCCTTAAGCCTCTGCTTCCAAGGAAGTTGTCAGGCTCCAGAATATTGACTGGAGTTTAGGAGCTTGGCATATTAATGATGGGTTTGAATAAAAGACAGATGGATTTTAATTCCTGCTAAAATCACCCAAGTCCCAAGCTGGGGGTTTGATCTGCTCCTCTGCAGTGATTCCCCACACCCCACACTTTCCCTCTCTGAGGGAATCTGATCCATTTTCTGTGCACACATCAGCCCAGCAGAGTCCATCAGAAAGGTTTTGCCCTTTTCCCTCCACAGGCTTAGGAGGAGAAGAGGAAAATCTCTCAGGCTGGGGACAGAGGCTTGACCCTGGCTCTAAATGCCACAGCTTGAACCCAGAATGGAGCTGTAATTCTGTTTTTTAGCAGTGCATCTCCAGTGTTTCCTCTTCTCTTCATTCCCTTCATTCCCTCACACATTTTCTCTCCACAGCTCCCCCCTTCCTGGGAACAATTTATTATCCCATTATCCCTCAGCCTTGTCTCTTTATTTCACATCACCAGCCTCTCTACACATCTTCCCACATTTTCCTGGCTTCCCTGATTCCCTTCACCCTCTGCTTTTCCCTCCTGTGACATTCCTTTGCTTTTCCTCCCCTCCACCCTTTGCTTTCCCAGCTTCTTCCTCCTCCTTTTTTTCCTGTCTCTCCTTCAAATCCCCTCCTTGTTTCACAACTCACAGACCTGCACTGGACACATCCTGGATAAACATCATTTTTGAGTGGTTTTTTTGGGCAATCCCACAGTTTTTACCCCACTGTGGCACTCTGGAGAAGCCCCCATTTCCCTTGGGCTCCCAGGGGGCAGTTTGGAACAATCTGTGTCCCCCAGAGCAGCTTCCTGAGGGATCTGCATCCACCTGAGGATGGATCCACCTGGGCTGTGCCCTTCTCTGGCTAAAACCCACACACCTCCCCAGAGCCCAGGCTGGGGGAACTTGCCTTTTCTGCAAACACTGGGTTGCCAGAGAGCTCGGAGAGGTGCAGGAATTCCAGGTGCAGGGTCCCAAATTCTGCCAAGATGCTGCTGCCAGCAGAGGCCCAGCCCCAGCTCCAGCTCATGCCACTGCAAGGAGAGGAGAGGGAGCCCTGAGTGCCAGGAACAAACAGCCAGAGCCTGGGAAGGACACACAGAGACGGGTTTGGGACACACAGACAGGTCTGGGACACACACACAGGTTTGGGGGACACACACACAGGTTTGGGACACACAGATAGGTTTGGGACAGACAGGTCTGGGACACACACACAGGTTTGGGACACACACACAGAGATTTGGGACACACACACAGGTTTGGGACACACACACAGGTTTGGGACACACACACAGAGATTTGGGACACACACACAGAGATTTGGGACACACACACAGAGATTTGGGACACACACACAGAGATTTGGGACACACACACAGAGATTTGGGACACACACACACAGATTTGGGACACACACACACAGGTTTCCAGCAGCAGTTCCAGTGGGATGGAATGTGATTTCCCAGAGATTCTGTAGGATTGGGCTAACACACAGACTGCACAAACTGCATTTTTTTGTGGGAGAGGAATCCTTCCCAAACAGCTCTGGAGAAGCACTGCCAGCATGGCCTACACAGAGATTCTGGGATAAAACACCCTTTTGGGACAAAATACCCACAGCTCTGGGCCTCTCTGGAACCCTCCAGTGTCCTGCAGGATTTGGGGTTGGGTAGAAGGACTCGGTGCCAGAGCAGCCTCTGGGTGCTGCCCCAGGGCCACCCCGAGCTGTCCTGACTCCATTTGCACCTCCTGGCCCTGAATCCCGGGGAGGAGGTGCCAGCCCAGGGCCAGGGAAGGGTGGGGGTGACACTAGATGGCGCCGGGAAGCTTGGCTGGGAGACCAGAAGGGTTTGTTGTTCACAGGAGTTAAAACTAATAAGTTTCCCTCTCTGTGATGGAGAGAAAAGCAGGTCCTCAGCTGTTTGTTACCTCCAGACAGAGAGCCATTAGAGATATAGATACACAGACATACAGATATATATTCAGATATATTGAAATAAGCAATATATTCACAGTGCTGGAATGGCTCAGCCCCTGCCCTGGGAGTGCAGCCCCAGGGGCACCCCAGGAGCTCTGCCAGCCTGTCCTGGCCAGGTGAGCGTGGCTTTAATGTCCCTCTGCAGCACCTGCTGGGGAGCTGAGCAGCCCAAACCCGGGCAGGGACAATTCTTCCCTTCATTTATCACTGCAGGGAGGCTGGAGCAGCTCAGAGGAAGCTGCTGCTCAAAGCACCTTGACCTCCAAGGGAAAAGAACATGCCCAGAACCTCCTTTATGTCCCTGATAAATGGGGCTGAAGTGTGGAACCATTGCCTTCCCTCAGGGGGATCCCAAACAGCAAAACCAAGTCAGGAGAGAGGCCAGGAGAGGGGAGGGAGGATCTGGGGGTACAGAGGGGCTGGGAGAAGGGAAGGAGAGCAGGGCAGGGCAAGCAGGGCAGGGCAAGCAGGGCCAGGCAGGGCCAGGGCAAGCAGGGCCAGGGCAAGCAGGGCCAGGGCAAGCAGGGCCAGGCAGAGATCCCAGAGCAGGACATGCAGAGCCCAGAGCAGCAGCTGCAGCAGCAGGGTGGAAACAAGGCTGTGTGAGACAGGACACAGAGCTGAGGGAGCAGGAGGCCACGGGAAACTCATCAGCAGAGAGGGGACCCCAGAGGAAAAAGGTGCCAGCAGGAGATAAAGGCAGCTGGGAATGGAAGAGCTGGGGGGGCTGGGTGTGCTTGGGCTCTTGGAGATGGATGTGAGAACTGACTCAATGCCAGGGGGGTTTGGGTTCAAATTCCTCAATGTCCTTCTTAAGGCACCCCCAAGCCACACAGCTGAGGGCTCTGCCCCTTTTGGGATGGGGAGCTCTCTGCAATTAGCAGATCCTTGCAAAAGCAGAGCTGGAGAGAGAACTCCTCCTGCAGAACTCTGCTGGGCTTTGCTCTGGCTCTGGTGTTTGGGTCACTGGGTCTCACAGCCTCACCTGCACCCTGAGCAGGTCCCTGCCCTGCGGGTTTCCAGCCTTTGGCTGCTCCTGCAGCAGCTCAGGCTGGGGCTGCAGCTCCCTCCATCCCTGCCCCAAATCAATTCACGCTCCAGCCCTCCCAGCAGCTCCAGAAACAAAGCCAGAGCTCCAGGCAGCGCTGGGGGCTCTAGGCATGGGCTGCATGTTCTGTCGATTTTCTCTGCTCTCACTCAAGGTCATCAGCAAAACATTTTGGGAATGTCTGGGCAGACAGAGGCTGCTTCAATTGTCTTCACAAAGGGCAGGGGAGGGTTTGGCATTTCTGTGAAAGGTTAGTCCATGCAGAGCCTTTATCAGGCACAGAGGAAGCAGGATGTGTGTGCTGTAAAAAAGGACAATTACAGAGCTGCTGCTGGCTCCAGTTTCCCCGGGATCAGGAGCACACATCAGACAACTGAAGGGTGACACTGATATTTGAGCAACAGCAGCCTGAGCCAAATATCTGCAAGCCTTTTGCTTTGCAGAGCCAAGGAGGAGATTTGGGCTAAGGGCTGGAAAATGACTTTGAGAGTTTGGCAAGAGGTGAGGATGAAAGGCTTTGTTAAGTCACTTTTGTCTGTTAACCCACATTTCCTGCAGCTCCCACCTGCTGCATTTGTTTGGAGGCATCAGAACCAGCAAATGCAAATCCCTGGCTGGCAGGGGATTGTCAGCCAGGAGAGCCAGGGACCTTCTGCAGGGATTTGCTGAGCTCAGCTGCCTGCCCTGGCCATGAGAACATCACCAGCTCAATTCTGGGCTCCAAGGCAGGACAGAGCCTGGCTGGGGGCTGTGTGCTCTATTCTCCTCCCTTTTCCAGCCCCAAAACTGTCAGCCAGTCCCATCCACACCCTTGCTCAGTTTTTCCAATTGTTAAAATCAATTTTTTCCTGGATAAATTCACATGAATCTAGCTGGGCACACTGCAAAAATCCACACTACATGCAGACTACAAAATCACCTTTCAAAAAAAATGAGAGTGGGGAAAATGCTCCTGTCAGGAGGCAGAGGAAGCAACTTTGGGCAGCCCCAAATTAGGTCTGACCTGAGTCACCTGCAGTGACCCAGGGTCTGAGCTGGCAAAGCAAATGCCCTGGAGGAATCTGCTCTGAGGAGCTGCTGCTGCTCCTTCCCAAAACCCCAGAGCTACAGGAAATGCTGCTGAGCCCTGGCCTTGCCTGCCCAGGTTGATGACTCCACGTGGGATTCCAGTGGGGGTGTTGAAGGCTGGCAGAAGTTTCTCTCCAAGTTCCAGAGCTTTGTTCTTGAACACCTGTTAAAGGGAGGATGAATATTGAATGAACAAGTCCTGCAGGATTCCCTCACATCCCCTTTTCCAAACATGCTGTTATAAAACTCTGCAGGTGCTGCAGCCTGAGAACCCCCTGCTCCAGGTGTGCTGGGCCCTGCTTCCCCTGCACAAAAAATATCTGAGCCAAAAGTCTCCCTGAACTCTGGCATCTCTAAATTTCCTCTAAAACCTGCACTGAAGCAGCAGCCAGTCCAAGCCTCAGGCTGGAGCAGACAGCTCACAACAGCACCCTGGGATCTGAGCTGATCCAAAGAGTGCTCTCCAGATTCTTCCCATTCCCAGCATGGCAGAGAACACAAGGAGCTGAAATGACTGAGTTAAAAACCAGAAGAAATCTTTCTAAGCTGGAGCACTGTCAGGTTCACAACGTGGGCTTGCCCAGCTCATGTCATCTCCTGCTGGAAAACAAAGATTTCAGAGGAAGCATCTTCTCCTTGCAGCTCTTTGCCAAGAAGGATTGGTGGTTTCATGGCTGAGCTGCTCCTTTTCCCTTGGTCATGCCTCAGCTTTGGGCTTTCCAGTCAAACTGCAGCTTATGGTGCCTTGCAGCACAAAGCAAGCACACACAATTATTTGGGGACAAACTGATACAAGCACTAATCTTCACTGCAGGGATTAGTCCTGATCAAGAGAAGCCTCTAAGTGACTTAGGAGATCAAGCACAAGCCTTTTACCTCTAGCCCTGTGCTGGTGGCTCTCAGGCAGCAGGGATCTGCTGCTCTAAAAATACAGCCCTGAGGAAACCTGAGCTCCCCATGGCTCCCAGGCCTTTGATCCTCTCCCAAAGGAAAGGGGGCAGGTTCAGAAGGGAAAGCAAGAGCCAGGGACTGGGTTTTGCCCTTCAGCCCAGGGGCACTGCCTGGGTGGGTGACAGGCACTGCCCCAGCTGCTGATGGCACTTCCAGAGGTCACTGCTGCAGTTTGATGCTTTAATGTGGCTCCTTTTTGCTCAGCTGATCTGAAACCTGTTGAAGTTGTCACTGAGACAGACTCTGAGTCTTTGAGAGTTTTCCCTGGAGGGAAGGCACAGAGGGAAGTCATTCCTGGAACTCATTTAAAATGCAGCTGGAGTAAGAGAGCTGCCCCTGGATCAATGGTGTCACTGTGCAGGAGCCATCCCACCCTCTGTGCTGGGGCAGCACCAGAGCTGAGCTCTCATTTAGGGCCAGTCCTCACAAAACTCCCCCTGAGCCAGAGTTCCAGCTCACCAAAGGCTCAGGGCAAAGGAATAACCTGCTCATCTCCCTGCAGCCAGGCCCATTACCCAAGAGAACATGGCATTATTCCCACACAGGGCAGTGAATGGGATCCCCAGGCTGCAGCAGCCAGGGCACTGTGTCAGCAATCCCTGCTGCAGAGGGGAGCTCACAGTGCAGCCCCTGCCCCTCCCCAGCCCCAGGCAGGCTCTGGGATGGAGCCTGCTGAAACCTCAGCCCCCTTGGAAGGGAGAGGAACAAGCACAAAGCCAAAGCTGCTCTGCAAATGGCATTTCCCCGGGGAGCAATGTGTCCATTGCTGCAATTGCCCACAGGAGGGAAGATCTCTGCCAAATGAGCCGTGCACGGTGAGTGCAAGGTAATTATTCCAGCCTTAATTAAAAGAACATTAGTGGTGCTTCCATATTCACAAAAAGGATGGGTTTGTGTTGGTGTGGGGGTGCTGTGGTGCTCAGAGCTGGGACCAACCTCCTCTCCAGTCAGGTAGAAGGCAGCCAGGAGCCCCCCGATGTAGCGGATGTTCACCTCGAACAGGGAGGCCTCTCCATTCTGCAGAGACAGAGACAGAGACAGAGACACAGGCACAGCCTGAGAGCAGCTCAGCACAGAGCCCCAGCACAGAGCCCCCAGCACAGAGCCCCCAGCCCAGCACAGAGCCCCTCAGCACAGAGCCCCAGCCCAGCACAGAGCCCCAGCTCAGCACAGAGCCCCAGCCCAGCACAGAGCCCCCAACTCAGCACAGAGCCCCCAGCTCAGCACAGAGCCCCCAGCCCAGCACAGAGCCCCCCAGCCCAGCACAGAGCCCCCAGCTCAGCACAGAGCCCCCAGCCCAGCACAGAGCCCAGCACAGAGCCCCCAGCCAGCACAGAGCCCCAGCCCAGCACAGAGCAGCTCAGCACAGAGCCCCCAGCCCAGCACAGAGCCCCAGCTCAGCACAGAGCCCAGCACAGAGCCCCCAGCCCAGAGCCCCAGCACAGAGCCCCCAGCCCAGCACAGAGCCCCAACTCAGCACAGAGCCCCCATCAGCACAGAGCCCCAGCCCAGCACAGAGCCCCCAGCTCAGCACAGAGCCCCCAGCTCAGCCAGAGCCCCCAGCCCACAGCCCATCCCACACCCCTGTGCCCATCCCACAGCCCCTGTGCCCATCTCTGTGCCCCTCTCACACCCCCTGTGCCCATCCCACAGCCCCTGTGCCCATCTCTGTGCCCCTCTCACAGCCCCTGTGCCCATCCCACAGCCCCTGTGCCCATCTCTGTGCCCCTCCCACACCCCTGTGCCCATCTCTGTGCCCATCCCACACCCCCTGTGCCCATCCCACACCCCCTGTGCCCATCTCTGTGCCCCTCTCACAGCCCCTGTGCCCCTCTCACAGCCCCTGTGCCCATCTCTCTCACTCTGTTTGCTCTGCAGGGAACAGGAACCCCCCCCTGCCCTGTTTCTGCCCTGGGACAGACCCAAGGCAGGCAGGGCCCCTCCCACAGTCACTCACAGCATGTCCTGAGCTGCACCCCCAGCCCATCCAGCCCTGCACAGACACCCCAACAATCCCACCCTGTGCACCCCTGGCAGCTCCTGGGGCTCCAGCACCCTCTGGGGGAAGAACCTTTGCCCAAAGCCCAGCCTGAAGCTCCCCTGGCACCACCCCAGACAGGTCACAGCAGTTTCAAGCCCAGCCTGTGGCTCCTGCAGTCCCTGCCCTGCCTTTCTGGACAAGGAGAGCTCCAGGATTGAATTAATCTCCCCCTTCCCTCCCTGTGCTGTGCTCCCTGACTGCAGGATCAATCCAGAGCATTCACTCTTGTCTTTACAGATCAATCTATTCTGCAGGCCAAGATTAAAAGCTTTTATGAAATCCAGATAAATTATCTCCCAGTTGATTTTGTCCCTTGTTTATCGATTCAGGAACAGAGTGAGAGCATTCAGCAGATTTATCAGATGTGGGCTGCCTTTTATGAATCCATGAATGGCAGTGGTGCCCTCCCAAATGCTGCTTCTCTGCAAAGGCAGCTGCAGGCATTGTTCCCGTGGGAGAACCATTCCTCACAACAACCAGACTGGCATTCAACAAATAAAAGTTGAAGCTGCATTTTGGTTTTAGCATTCTCTGTGTGTGCTGCTGGTGAGATGCCATCAGCTGGGGATGAGGAGTGCAGGAGGAGGCTCCAGAGCAGGGACAGGGACAGGGACAGAGCAGGGACAGAACCCCTCAGTGCCCCCAGAGCCCAGCCCAGCCCCAGCAGCCCCAGCAGAAGCAGCTCTGGCCATTTTTAGAGGTGATGCCCTTCCTTCCAACCCTGGCTCCCTCTGTGCTCCCCCTCTGCTGCTGAGGTGTCACCAAGTGCCAGCAGTGACACCAGACAAGGGGAGCTGGATTTACAACCTGTATCTAAGTTAATAAGGAAATCTCCTCTTGTCACAGGCAGACATTTACCTGAGATGAAACAGAACTTGTTCTTTGATGAGCAACATTTCCTTGGAGTGTAATAATGAGTGTCTGTCTCCATAACCCAGACCAAAACACAAAACCCTTCAACACTGAACCTCATTTTAGCCAGACAAGGTGAGGCTGCTCTGGGGGGATCCCAGGGGGAATTGCTGCACTGTCCCCTTTGCCCTTAGAGAGAAAACAACCGGCTGGGTGGTTTGTTCCCCCCAGAGCTCCTGTTTCCCTCCCCAAAGGCTCTGGGGAGGGCTGGGATGGGCACTGCCAGCAGCTGACTCACCACGTTCAAGTCAAAGCTCTTCTCCACCCACTGCTTGGCTTCCTGGAATTCCTCCTCGAGTTCCATGATGTACAGAGTATCCAAGGCATCGATCACAGTTGCTCCTCGAAGGCCTCCTGCAAAAACACAACACAGGGATGGAGGCACAGCCCTGAGTCAGCCTGGGGGGCTGGCACAACCAGAACCAGCCCCAGGTCCAGGCTCCAGTTTGGAACCAGCCCCAGATCCAGGCTCCAGACTGGAGCCAGCCCCACTCCCCCCTCTGGGCTGGCACACACCAGGTGTCTCTGCACTCACACTCTGCTCAGCTGAGCCCTGTTCCCACCCAGCCCTGGCAGACCTGGGCAATCTCTGCCAGCACAGACACTTGGATGAGGCTCAGGTTTTGTTTCTGCAGCAGAAGCTCCTTGTACCAGCCCTGTCCCCATCCCAGACTCCCTGCCCTGCCCTGCCCTGCCCTGGCATTATTTCTCTTTGGCTCAGGTCAGTTCCTCCTCCTGCCCTCCCAGCTGCCCCAGCCTTTCTCTGCACACTCAGATGGGTTTGGCACTTTTGTGAACACTTCAATTCCACTTCAGCTTCAGAGGGGAGAACCCAGCTGGATGGGGAGAAGGAGGCCAAGGTGAATTTGTGCCATGAGCCTTTGTTGTGCTCTCACAGGGACAGAGGGGCTGGGGCTGATGTGCTCCATCCCAGAGAAGGGCTCAGACCCACCCACTCCTCCTCTCAGCCTCCCTCTCCCTGGGGAAGGATCCTGCCTTATTCTGTTGATGTTCAAGATTGCAGTTCTGACACTTTCCAGCCAGCCAGCACATCACTGCTTCAATAAAAACCCAAGCAGGACCTCACTGCTCAGCTGCAGATTGCTGCTGCATCAAAAGCAGGGGCTGTGGGAGAGGAGGAAGAAACAGCCACAAAAATCCATTTATTCCTGCAGGCCTGGGAAATGATCACCTAACTGGAGCCACCTCTGGGAGCAAAGGAGTCAAACAGGCACTGAGCAACTGGTGGGCTCCAAAAATCAGCCAGGCTGGAGCAGCCTGCAATGTTTGCCAAAAGCACTGAGCATGAAAAACAACAGCATGGCAGGCAGAGCTGCTTCTATCAGCCCTAATGACTGTTCAATATTAATGATGATGTGATTTTTATACACTCTCACAGACGTGACAGGGAGGCAGGAAAAGCATTTTAGAGAGGGGAGGAAGGGCAGTGGCACCTGAGGCACAGCCTGGCACTGGGATATTCTGAGAGCAAAGTCACTCTGCTTTGGGTTTTTTGTAGTGGAAAATTCTGAGATCTTTACTTGCAAGATGGCATTTTTGTTTGTCTGTGAAAATCTTTTTGCTTGGTAAAAACATCTTTTGTTTGAGGTGGATTTATCCTTTGCTGTAAGTTATAAAATCCCCTTCCAACTCAACTGCTCTTTGCTTCCTTAGTTATTCAGTAAAACTGTCTCAGCAATTTTTTTGGTTTTTTTACATTAAAACTTGCTATCATTTCTATTCCTTCTTCAGATTCTACATTGAAAGATCTTTCTGTTATACATAAATATCTGTGAGATCCTCCAGTCAAATCAGAATTTGGGGAATCCCATCCCCAAAGCCCCAGCCCCAGGGCTGCTCCTGCCATGGGCACAGAACCTCCCTGAGGCTCCTCAGGGAACAGAAACCAAATCCTGCATTTCCAACAAAGCAAACTCCTCACACAACACTTTGTGCCAGAGCCTCAGAGGAGCAGCAAGGGCCATTAGGAGGATATCAGGCTTCATCTTGCATACAGCAGGATTGTTGAAAAGCTGCCAACAGGGGGGTTCAATCAGCTCTTTACTGTTTGAAAATTTTTTATTAAAAAAAAAAATAAAAAAACCCTTTAATAACAGGGTTTACAACTGCAAAGTGAGAGCAGGAGGGGGAGGAATTCAGATCAGCACAATGTAAACCCAGATCAAAAATGAAAGGTCTTGACTCCCACTGTTCTTATGTCAAATCCTATCTGTCAAAACAGAAATTAGTGCTGAGATCTTGTTGGGAATAACAATGAGGATGCAGCTCCAATGGAACTCGATGAACCTGCACCTCGGGGTACACGAGACCCTTCCCCTGCTCCTGCTGCTCTGAAAGCTGCAATTCAAACCAGGGCCCTGTTCCAGCAGCAACCTGAGCAATGACCATCTGCAAGTGCTGCTTTCCCTGCTCCTCTTGGTGCTTTTTCTCCTGCCAGGCCTTGGGGAGCAGCCTGAGGTGCTGCCATTCACCCCCAGATGGGTGTGAGATCCTGGAGCTGCCTGGGACCAGCTCCTGCCTGGTGGCAAACTGTCCAGTCCTGGAGAAATGCACACACAAACCTTTCACACAGCTCAGGGTTATCTTGGCAACCGAGGAAGCTGTGAAAATCACTGCAGCTCCTGGAAAAATCTGCCCTGCAGCCAAGATCTGCCAGTCCCTGGGTCAGGCACGGGAGGGGCTGGGAGCAGCTCCTGAGTTTAGGCTGGGCTTAGGCCAGAGCTCCCTGCCTGCTCTGGGCTCCAGTTCCTCCTGCCAGCCAAAAACAAAAACAAAAACAAAAACAAAAACAAAAAATACCCAGATTTTTCCTCAAAGAGGGTTTAAAGAAAGAGAATGTGATGGTTAGAGAAATAAGAGTTAATTTCTCCACCACATCTGACCTGGTGTCTGTGTTCTCTGCAATGGTGCAGAACATTCCCCTCCTGCTGATTTGTTAATATTTCCTCTCAGCTCTGCCCTCCAGCACTCACACCTCACACCAGGGATGGGCACTGGGATGGAAACTGTTCCAGGAGCTGCTCTCCAAGGAAAATCAACCCTGGGTGTCAGGGATCCCCAGGACAGGGCTGCTACAACAGGTCCAGCTGAGAGAAATGAAACAGAAAATCCAAATGGAAATGGGAAATGGGTTTTCTTTTCAGTTAAACCCACAATCATCTCATCACAGCCCTTCAGCTGCCTGTGATCCCAACTGCAGCTGAAGCCACAAACAGAGCTGAGCTCCAGCCCTGCCAGTGCCTCACTTATTGAGTTTTGTGTCTGTGAACCGATAGCTGGAACACAGAGTAACCACATTCCCTTTATTTACAGCAAACTAAACAAATTACAGCTCAGCAACAAGGTAGCAGGAGTGAGAGATGGAGAGGACAAAGAAGCAGCCCAAGAATTAGAGAAGATCTATTTCTTTTTGTATCAGCACATTCTCTCGCAGAGTTAGGGAAAAAAACAAAAAAAAGTCCATTAGCTTTTGAGCAACCTCATTTTTCTTTGCTTTCCAAATAAACCACTGCACCTACACTTCAGGGACCTCATCAAAAACCACTTCATGGCCAAGGTTATTTTCCCATCTTCCTCACATGAATCTTCCTCTCCAGGTATTGGTCCAAGGGTCAGCCCTGAGCTGTGTCCATGGCCTGGCAGAGCCCTGGGGGTCACAGGCAGCCCTGGCCCTGGCCATGCCCCTTTCTTTATTTCAAAGTTGTGTTCTGCTAAAAGGGGGAAATGTCCAGCTGTGAATGCCAAAAGCAGGCAGCTCTGGCCACGGAGCCCAGAGGGAAATTGGAGTGATAATTGTCCAAATGCTCCCCTGGGAAGGAGCTCTGCTCCTGCCTCTGGGCACTGGGGCTCAGATGCTGATGAGGCTCAGTCATTAATTACTCCTGACAAGGATGGGCCATTCCCCAAGGCAGGAGCAGCTCAAGGAGGTGAAGCACAACACAACAGCTGGGCCAAAACCACTGCTGGTGCCTCCCTGGTCTGGGTGTTTGAAATTAATTTTGGAGTGGTTAAAGGTAATCTGATTATATTCAATTTAATGCTCCTCCCAGAGCTCCTGGAGGACCTGCAGCATTTAATGTGAGGGGTCCCAGCAGGCCACTCAAACAAACACACACACACACACTCCTACCTGCAGCTATTACCCTGCTCTGCCAGAGCCACAGGCAGCACATAATGAGCACAGGCTGCTAATTCACCTCAGCATTCAAAGGGGAGATTATTCATTAGCACAAGCACAAGAAGGTGCCCTCCCAAACACACATCTGGTCCCTAACCCCAGCCCAGGTGGGACAGAATTCAGAGACAAAGCAACACCACCACCCTTTGCCTCCAAATGAATTAAGAGATTTAACTGAGCACTCATGAGCTGAGCTTGGAACCCTCATAATCAGCCATGGAAGAACCTGAACACATTTTCTCTGTGAATGCAGCGGGTCAGGAGAATGCAAATGCTCCATTACCAGGAGCACAAACACATTAAACCAGCAGCTCCATCACTTGGGACCATCTGTCCTGTTCTTCCCTTTCTCTCCTGGATTGTTGGACCCCAGCTGAAAGGCTCCAAATGCTCTCCAGCATGCTGCTTGGCAGGATTAGAGATCAAAATCATCCCAGCAAACTGGGAAAAGAGTCACAAAGGAGCAGGATGAATTCAGCTCTGCCTGGGGGAAGCACAACGAGCCATGAAGCAGAAGGGGGAAATGGTGAGGCAGCAATCCTGGGAGAGCCAGAGGCAGCTGCAGCTGGAAATGCAGCTCAGAGCAAGGGTGTGCAGCCCAGAGCAACAATTCCCAGCTCAGGGCAACAATTCCCAGCTCAGAGCAACAATTCCCAGCCCAGAGCAACAATTCCCAGCTCAGGGCAACAATTCCCAGCCCAGAGCAACAATTCCCAGCTCAGAGCAAGGATTCCCAATTCAAACCAAGAATTCCCAGCTCAAACCAAGGGTTCACAACTCAAACCAAGGATTTCCAATTCAAACCAAGGATTTCCAGGTCAAACCAACCATTCCCAGCTCAAAACCACAGATTCCCAGCTCCAAGCAAGGGTTCCCAGCTCCAAGCAATGCTGGGGAGAAGGGCAGAGCCCCCCAGGATGAGCAGCAAGGAAAGGGCTCAGAGTCTCCTTCCAGCAGCACTGGGAGGCTGCAGAGGGGAGGGAGGGGGAGCTGCAATTAAAGCTGGGTGGCTCTGAGGCTGCTCAGCCTTGACAAGGTTTTGGAGATGCTGCAAAGGAGGAGAGGCTAAAAGCACTCAGCACATCCCCAGGGAAAGGCCAAGGAGCCAGAGCTGAGCTCTCTGCAGGGGTCAGGCACCAGGACAAGCTTTAAAGCTGAAAGCACTGAGGCAGAATTGCCTGCCAGGACTTCCCAGCCTTGGGAAGGGAAGCATTAAAAGACCCCCTCACTGCCACTTTTGTGTTTTATTGCTCCCTGAGATGAGTGGGAATTGCAGCTCTCCAAAAAAAACAACCCCTGGAGAGGCAGCAGGGTGATCCCAAGGCAAGGAAGGGCTCCATGAAATATTTCCTGATGGCTCCATCCCCCTGCAAACCTTCCCCAGAGCTACCTTAGTGACAGAGAACATCACAGCTACAGTTTGGGATGTACACACCAAAGTCAGGGAATTAAAAATGCTGGTTCCCACAGCAACCAGGAGGGAGCCTGCCAAGAGAGAAGGAATGTTCCAGCCTAGGCAAAAGGTGTTAATTTTAATGCCTGGAGGCAACTTGCACTGGCAGCTGCCTGCAGGAGAACCCATGGAAGCTCTGCACTGCTGATCCTTGATGCTCAGGCTCTTTGTTCCTGAACTCCCTCTGTTCCTGCAGGGACTGGAGCCTGGAATGAGGAACCAGAGCAATCCAGGCTGGGTTTGTGTCTGCCCAGCCCAGTGCAGCCCAGTGCTCAGATGAGAGCACTGTGGGGAGAAACAGGAATCATTCAGGTGTTCTTAATCCTGAGCTTGCACCTGGCAGCTAAATTCTGTGTATAGTGAAATTAATAGGAAACAACCTCTGCCTTCAGAACTTTCTCTTGAAATGCTTTCATTTTCCTGCACTGAACTTTTTCTCCCTTTTTTTTTTCTTCCCCCCTTTTGGAGCTGCATATAAAGTGTGTTAGGGTGCAGAAGTGGTGCTGGGAATAAAACATCAGAAGAAGGATGAACAATTTTAGTCAGTCAAAAAAAAAAAAAATCCTCCCTGTGTTCCTGTGTTTCACACTGATGCCTCAAGCAAAAGCTGAGGGATTTCCTTGAACTTCCAAAAAAATCCTCTCTAGAGACAGGAGCAACCCTGGGAGGCTAAAAGGAAATACTTTGTGAAAGCAGAAAGGTCTTGGAGTGACAAATGCCTGCCACAACACTCAGAGCACACAGAGGCAGCCCAGCACAGTGACAAATCTCAAAGCTGATGTCCTGGGGGAGGAAGTTAAAGCCACTGATGAAGTGAGATAAGGAACTTCTCTCCTCCAAAAAGGCAGCAGAGATGAAAAAAAGAAAAAAAATCAGAAACAAGCACCTGGAGAAATTAGAGAGGAAGAAATTCTGTAGCAGGACCCATTTGATATGTGATCTCCTGGAGGTGAAGAGAAAAATGTCAGAATCTCACACTAATCCCACTGAATGTCCAGTGGGAGACATAATGAGGGTGGGAAAACCTCAGCAGCAGCAGCAGCAGCACAAACTGAAGTGATAAAGCAGTTAAGTTCTAAATGTGAAACACAAGCCAGCAAAGGCAGCCTGGAACCTGCTGAATGTGCTCAGCAGCTGCAGCCCCAGCCCCTCTCAGCTCAGGGTCTCTGCAGATTAGACAATTATTTCTGCATAATTAGTGTCCAGAATGAGGCCCAGGCAACATCCATTATGGAGTGCTTAAAGGAAATATTCAAGGAAAAGAAGGGGAAAATCTTAAACATGAGCTGACTCTATTTTAAAATACACCCAGAGCCTGAAAAAAAAAAATTTAAAAAGGATAAAAAATAAAATATTTGCAGCCTAATTGTTGTGTGTGTGCTGCTCACGTGGGGCTCCCTCCCTCCCTCCCCCTGAGCCCCCCCAGAACCTCTCCTGCAATTCTCCCCCTTCTCCTGCTCCATCTGCTGCTCCCAGGGCTGTTCTGCTGCTTTTCTACTCCTTGGTTTGTTTCCTTCTCCCCCGTTCTGCTGTGCCAAGCACTTCTGACAAATCCCAAGACACTCTCTCCTACTCCTGGGCCTCATTAAGCTCCAGACTCAGTTTGGGGTCAGTGGAAAGTTCAGGAAGCTGGTGAGGAAGCTGGGATGATTAATGGGGCTGTGTGGAGATAACGAGTTTGGGGCTCAGGACAGGCCCAGGCCAGGCTGTGCTGCCCAGAGCCCCAGGATCCCCCAGGCTGGGCTGGGCTGGGCTCAGCTCACATCCCCAGGCTGGGCTCAGATTCCCCAGGCTGGGCTCACATCCCCCAGGCAGTGACACAGCCCAGTGGGATTTGCCAGGCAGAACAAACCTGGAAGTTCTGGAGCTCAGGACAAAAAGTTTGTTCCTTTCCAGAGGCCTCTCTGGATTTATTCCTGTGGTCACTGCTTCTCTTCCCCAGCCATTTAATCCCCTTTTTTTTTTATCTTGGAGAGCCAAACCAGCCTCATTTCCAGGCAGCTGAGGCCAGTGACCTCCTGTCTTCAAAGCAAAGAGCTCAGGCCAAAGTCTGAGCCCAGCACACAAACACAGCCCAGGCAGCCACGGGTTTTCCAGGAATTTCTCCACCCTGAGCCCTGCTCCTGTCCTTTCAATCCAGCTGCTGGCACAGCTGTGCCACCCTGTCCTGCTGTGCTGGCAGTGTCCTGGCTGGGACACTTGTCACCTGCACTGCCAGCAGCCTCACCATGCAGAAATTCAGCATATGCTCAGAGGAGCAGTGGCTGCAATTCATGATATTGAGTGGGGGAAAGAGAAAAAAAAAAAAAAAAAGGGGAGAAACCTGGTTAAGACTTGCAATTTTTAAACTAAAATTAATAAAGCAACGTGCATTTAGGTGGTGAAAAATGCCTAACAGCACAGCAAGGTTCCATATTTACTTGCTGTCACTGATTTCAGAGCAAATTGGCTCAGGTTAGAAGTCAAAGGAAGATTCTCCTGCTGCCAGCACTGCACACTTCAAGAGGTATCTGCAAATCAGGCTTCTCACCTGATCATTGCTGGGAGGCTGTGCAATCCAAATGGAGCTGCCAATTCAGTGCCAGCTCACTCCTGCAGCTCTGTACAGCTCACAGCATTCTAAAAACATTCTGTCAGCAGGAGAAGTGGCTCTGCCAGAGCTGGGGAGTGGGCAGAGTGACAATGCAGTGACAGGAGTGACAGGAGCACTGCAGGGGCTGGGACACACAGGGAGCCAACATCTGCAAACATCTGGGGATTTCATCCTCACAGCACCAGAGGCAGCAGGGCTGAGGTGGCTGGGAAGGGTTAAATGAAAAGCAGCAGCACTGGGAGCAGAATTTGTACCTGCAGGTGTCCAGTGTCACCCTCAGCCAGGAGCTCAGCTGGGCCACTGTCCCCAAATGTCCCCAGAGCAGCACTTTGGGGGCTGGCTGTGAGCAGTGCCTGGCACTGTGCAGCTTTCCCCCCAGAAATCCTGCAGACAGTCCTGACCCCCCCCAGCTTTTGGGAGCACCTGGAGGCACTGGGAGCTGGTGGTGTGGGGTTTGCTGTGCAGGGATCAGCCCCACCCTGGAGGGGCACCCAAACCCTCCCACAGAGCCTGAGCTCACAGCCCACAGCCTGGCACTCCTTATCACACACAGCACTGATGAATAATTAATGCTGATGAGAGGAGCACAGCCTGTGGGTTAAGGAGAGGGCTCTGGGCTGCAGATTGTGAATGACAATCACAGGAGCTCTGTGCAAATAAATGTGGGACAGCCTTGGTGAGAGCCCTGCCTCAGGAACAGGAGCTGCAGAACATCAAGCACCAGATCAAAGTGCAGGAAAGGGGAAATGCTGCCTGTGCAGCAGCTGGGAAATACTTGGGAAAAGGCAAAGTTGGATTTCTGCAGAGATTAACAGGGCTGGGGATCCAAGTTCTCCTTCCTGGGCAGGAAAATGGGGAGGGATGCTCTCTCCTGGCTGCCAGGAGAGCAGGACACTCTGCAGGAGCAGAATTCAGAGCTCATTTTTATTTCTGCTTGAATGTCTGATCCAGAGCAGCTCCCCCAAGGCTGAGGCTGCAAGTGAGCAGCAGCTCATCCACAGCAGCAACATCCACCCTGCAGGAACTCGATGGCTTCCCATGCACACAAACACAACAAAAACAGCCCCAAAAGGTTCCTCCCCTCCCACATGGCAGCAGCTGCAGAGAAATCTCAGCTGAACATTGACATCTCCAATGGAGAGCTCCCAGACTGCCTCTTTTCCATCTGGAGTTTGGAATGAAAGGATGTGACATGAGGGGAATGGGCAGCAGTGCCCTGTGCTCCTTTTTCAGTCTCTGAAGGGACCCAGGGCTGCACCAAGGGACTGCCTGATGCTGCCCTGCTTTAGTCAGGGGGAGGAAAAGCCTTTGAAAAGGCTGAAAAGAGCCATGGAGCTGATTCCTGCAATTGTCTGCAAATCCTGGTGCTCCAAAGCATTTTTCCCTTAGAGTGCTCACAGGCACACTACAAACAAGCACAAGTACTGGCAATTGTTTTAGCATGATAAATGCATTTTTAAAGCTTTCAATATTTTTGTCTGTTTACTGGCACACTCCTTGAGGAATTTTGACAAGCTTGCCAGAGTGGAAGAGCTGCAGAATGCTCCAGCTTGCTGCTGAACTCCATGCAAATCCTCAAGTAAAGAACCTGAGGGGGCTGAAGGAGCAAAGCAAAGGCCAAAGGCACACCAAACAGCACAGGATTGTCACAGGCTGGGTGTGAGCAGCCCCTGCCACTGGCCAGGGACTGAGCAGGGACTGCTCACACCCAGCCTGTGACAATCCCAAACCTCCCTCCCTGGCTTCCTGGAGCTCTGCAGCCCAGCCAGCTGTGAGCCAGATGTGGCCTCACATCAGCAATTAACTTGTCCCTAATATCCCACCCAGCCCTGCCCTCTGTCACTCCAGACCCTTGGAAATGGTCTCTGCACCTTTCTTCTCCTCCCTTCAGGTCCTGGAAGGTCACAATCAGGTCACCCCAAACCTTCTCTTCAGCAGAGACACCTGATGCCATTTCCACCTTCACACCTGCCCACATCTCAGCCCCCAGAGCTGAGCAGGATTAGGGCTGGGATCACACAAGGCAGATCTGCACAGGCTGGGGGCTCCCCCCAGCTCCTGGGGCTGGTGTGGAGAAGGACCTGGACACCCCCAGGTGCCAAAGAGGATGGGAGAGCTCTGCAAAGGCTCAGTGCCACCCCTGCACTGAGGAGATCAGCTCAGGAGGGAGCTGCTCACTGAGGAGCTCTGCCTGCCCTGCTGTGGGTGAGCAACTCCAGGAGATTTCTTGGGAAGGAGCCCAGAGCCCCCTGCACAGCAGGAACTCCCAGGGGTGGGAAGGGAAAGGAAAGGAAACTGCTGAGGCAGATTGTGCTGGGCTCCCATGGCACAGGCAGGGAAATGCTGGGAGTGCAGAGCAGCAAAAACACAATTTATATCCCCAGAAGGCAGCAAAGACCCCAAAACCACAACAAGTATCCCACCAGAATGAGCAGGGGAATAGCACTGAAAGTGGCTCACATAAAAAAAGGTAATCTGCTAAAGAGTAAAATTATACAAGCCAGTTAGCACAGAGCATAAAGAGCTTTTAATATTGATTCACTCAATATTTCATGGAATTCACATCTTGCTCAACAGTGGAGAAACGAGAGAGAAAATGCTCAATTTGGTCGGGTCCTGGAGCCTACAAGCTCAGACAAATAGCAGCACTGTCAGCTCTGGGCTGCCTTCATGTTTTAATAAAGACATTTCCATCTGAGCACTGCTCAAATGCACATTTGGTGCTGGCTGTGCACACAGAGCTGACCCAGCTGGGGCTGCAGGGATGGGGCTCCCAGCCTGGCTCATGCACAGCACAGGGACTCAAAGCTTTGCTTCTCCCCAGCAGCCAGAGGATGAATTGTCTTGGGCTGCAATGCAGGATGTGACCAGAAATGTGGATTCTGTCACCAGCTGTGTGGCACACATCATCTGCTCATGGGCCAGCTTTAAACCAGCTGGGGCAATCATCTTTATCTTCCCACAGCCCATCCTCCCTCCAGGAGAGATCTCCTGTTCATGGCCAGTGAGTCCCAGGGCATGGCTGATAAAATTCCATCATCCCATGGGAGATGCTCCAGCCAGGGCAGGAGCCAAACATTTCCTACCCAGATAAAAACTGACATTTTGGACACCAAGGTACCTTCTTTCCACTGGATTCCAGAGGAAAGCCAGACCTTTCCACATCATCCCTGCACCTTCAGAGGAAACTGCACCTTCTCCAGGAGCACTGCTCCAGCTGAGCCACATCTGCCACTGCAGGAGGATGCAGCCACCATGGAATGGGACTGTGCCAACACCCTGACTGACTGACGGGTGTCAGCTTGGATTCTGACTCTGGCAGGGTTTGGGATTGTTCTTTGTAATACTGCATTTCTATTTTAATTTTCCTAGTAAAGAACTGTTATTCCTAATTCCCATATCTTTGCCTGAGAGCCCCTTAATTTCAAAATCACAATAATTTGGAGGGAGGGGGTTTCCATTCTCCATTTCAAAGAGAAGCTCCTGCCTTTATTGGCAGACACCTGTCCTTCACACCAGGACAAGTTTCAGGTCACACCTGAGGGTGCTCAGGGGCTGGGTGGGGACACCTGAGGGTGATCAAGGTGACAATGGAGGGTGATCATGTGACTGACTGAGAACAATTGAAGGTGATCAGGTTACAGGGTGGGGACACCTGAAGAACCTCAAGATGCTTCAAGGGAACACCTGGCTGGGGCCTGACACCCAGATTAGGGACAAGGTGTCAGGGCCAGAATGCAAAAAAGGGAAGGTTTTGAGTTTTCTCTCTTACAACACTAAAAAGCAAAAAAAATCTTCCCAGCCCAGCACCAGGGCCCCAGAGGGGAGGTGCCTGCACCCCAAAATCTGGCTGGCAGGGGCTCAGACACGAACTGAGCCCCACTCACTGAGTTGAGCCCCACTCCCCACTGAACTGAGCCCCACTCCCCAAACTGAGCCCCACTCCCCAAACTGAGCCCCCCCCAGCCTGAGCCCCACTCCCCAAACTGAGCCCCACTCCCCAAACTGAGCCCCCCTCCCCAGCCTGAGCCCCCCTCCCCAGCCTGAGTTGAGCCCTCCCCAGCCTGAGCCCCACTCCCCAAACTGAGCCCCATTTACTGAGTTGAGCCCCCTCCCCAGCCTGAGCCCTCCCCAGCCTGAGCCTCCCCAGCCCCCCTCCCCAGCCTGAGCCCCCTCCCCAGCCTGAGCCCCCTCCCCAGCCTGAGCCCACCCCCAGACTGAGCCCCACTCCCCAGCCTGAGCCCCATTTACTCCCCAGCCTGAGCCCCTCCCCAGCCTGAGCCCCCTCCCCAGCCTGAGCCCCACCCCAGCCTGAGCCCCCTCCCAGCCTGAGCCCCTCCCCCAGCCTGAGCCCCCTCCCCAGCCTGAGCCCCTCCCCAAACTGAGCCCCACTCCCCAGCCTGAGCCCTCCCCAGCCTGAGCCCCCCTCCCCAAGCTGAGCCCCCCTCCCCAGCCTGAGCCCCCCTCCCCAGACTGAGCCCCCTCCCCAGCCTGAGCCCCCTCCCCAGCCTGAGCCCCCTCCCCAGCCTGAGCCCCCTCCCCAGCCTGAGCCCCCTCCCCAGCCTGAGCCCCACTCACCGAACATGTTCCCCACGTGGCCGTTGCGGGTCAGCGGGCGCAGCTCGTTCTTGCCCAGGGCGTAGAGCCTGTAGTTATCCCAGGCAAACTTCATCATCTGCCAGGCAACAGGGAATGGCAACAGTCAGCCATGAGAATTCCAAACCTGAGCTCTGCCAGTCCAGGGGAGTTTCACTGCTACACCCATGAATGATGAAATGGGAATTCCCACTGAACTGGGCAGTGGGGCTGCATGCAGAGCTTGGATGAAATCCCCACTCATCACTTCTGGTGCACAACTGGCACATCTCACACCAAACCCCCACTTCTCACCTCAGCCCTGCAAACCACGTGGCATTTGTAGAAAGCTGTCCCCATCTCTGAATTTCCAGCCTTTTTCAGAGAGCATCAGTATTTCAGAATGGTTAAAAGGAGCTAACAATGCAAGGCCAGGGCTGACCTGTCCCTAAGTACAGGAGAAACTGCTCTGAGAGTTTTCATTCTGTTAATTGACAGGATACATCCACAAAGACCAAATCCATGACATTCTGTTATCTTCTCTCAGAACTCCACAGTGCTTTCTTCACAGAGCTCAAGGGCTCTGGCTGATTTCTGAGCAAGCCCTTCCAACTCAAACAATTCCTTTTGGGATGTTTGAACCATCCCTGTGGGGCAGTGCTTGTGCCAGTTCCAACACACACACTCCCATCCCAGCACAGCTTTTTCTGTCCTCCTGCTCCTCTGGCTCCAGCTGGGAGGAAAAATTAAACCTACAAGTGTCCTTTCTTCATCTGGGAGAGACTGGGACTTGTCAGCTTCCAAGGAGTGCATTAAATAAAGCTGCTTTTCCTACTCCCCCCCAGCCCCAGCATCACACTGACCTGAACATCCTTTGATTCAATCCCTGGGAAAAAAAAAAAAAAAAGATAACAAAGGGGAAGAAAGGGCTTCAGAGAATCAACCATGTTCTCCACCAAAGATAAGAGAAAATGCTTCCCTCAGACCAGACTTTTGAGGGGAAATGACAGTTTAAACCAAATCCTTCCTCCACAGAGCTCCTGGCTCGTGTCTGCAGCAGCATTTGCTGCTCTATTTCAGGATCAGAGTCTGCAGGTTCCTTTGGTCTGCAGTTCCTCCTGTCATCTCAGCTCTTACTCTTCCCTCCAGCTGTGTGTTTCACAAACCCAACATCACAAGCCCCTGGCAGTATCCTCCTTAATTAGCAAAAAGCCACATCCCCAGATTCCCCCTCCTTTTTAAACATCAAGCTTCCAAAGTAAAGTTTCCTGGAGCTGTTCATATGGAGGAGGAGAAACATTTGCTGAACTGATGAATAACACTCAGACTCCAACAGCACCAGGAGAGGGAATGCTGGACAAACAAACAAAGCCAATTTGGGGTTTAAAAACTCAGTGTGGGATGAATTAGTCAGTGGAGAGCTCTGCTGAGGAAACCAAATAATGACCCAGGGAGGGGGAAGAAACCCTCCACAAAATGCACTCAAACATATCCCAGGCATGTGACTCAGAATATTCACTTTATTTTTGCCAAATCTCTGTTTTTTGGTTGTTTTTTGTTTTGGGTTTGTTTTTGTTTTGTTTTTTTTTCCCAGTGGCAGCAGGTTCTAAATGGGAAGTTCTCATCCTTCATGAACAGCAGGGTGAATGTTTGAGGAGCTGTGGGCAGTGCAGAGCAGAGGTTTCTGTGTGTCAGAGGTGCTGCTGTTTGCAAAGGCAGCACAGGGAAACAGCCAAGCCCCTCCTGGGCTGGGGAAGGAGCAGCCACCCACCCTGGGAGCTGGACACTCAGAGGATGTGGAAATGATTCTGTTCCCTAAAACTCCTAACACTGCTCTGAGTCAGCCTCATTTCCAGCTGAGTATGGAATTTTCAGCCATTTCCTTCCCTCACTTCTTTAACCCCTGCATGCAGGAGGGGCAGGCTGAGCCCAGCCAGGCTGGCACAGCTCCCAGGGAGAGGAGGGAAAACACCCAGGCTTTGCCTCCAGCCCCATCTCCTGCAGGGAAAATCTCCTTTTTCCTGCCTCCTCACACAAGGAGGGACAGCCTGAGGCTCCCCAAATGCCCCATTCCCCCAGGGCTCCCCAACACATCTGCTTGTTCACATTCCAGCTGACACTGCTGCAAGAAACTCCCACCCAAAAAAAAAAGATTTCTGTCCCAAACTCTGCCTCTGATTTTCAGGGGGCAGGGGATGGATGCTGCTGTTAGTGCTTCCTTTAAACCCTGCACATTTGGGAGCAGGATGCAGAATGTGGCAGCTTTTTCACCTCCCAGCATCCCAGAGCTCTCCTCTCTCCACTGACTGCTCCAAAAAAGCAGCAACTGGAAAAGCTGAAGAGCCAGAAAAGCATCTGCAGCACTCTGCCCCTCCTGGCTCCCTGCAGCTGCCACTCCAGCCCAAATTCAGCACCTCAGCTCCCAAAGCACTGAGGGGATGCAGCAAGGTGCTCAAAGTGGGGGCTCCACATCCACAGCAGCTCCTCTGAGCAGAGATCCCAAATCCCAGCCTGGAGGGAGGGGGTGTGTGGGGTGAGCTGTCCCAGCCTCACTTCTCAGGAGCCACCAGGATTAGAAGTGAACATTTGATGCCATTCCCAGTCCTGACACATCACAATACATCAGTGTTAACGCTGGGCCATTTTGCATTTGAAAAATGGCACTGGAAGCACGAAAATTATGGAAATAGATCCATAATTTCAGATTTTGTTCTCACCACTGAGCCATCTGCCACCTAACAGACAATTATCTATTTGGCCCTGGTGTTCCAAGCACTCTGGGTCTCAACTGATTTATAGCAGAGATTTCTGAATTTATAACTTCATTTGTCAGATTGCTCTTTCTTTTCTTTCACCTGCAAGTCACTTGTTACTTTGGAGAGTTTCAGCTGCTCCTTGTACCCAAATCAACTGCAAGTGACAAAGCTGAGCTCTGGAAAGCTGCACCCTCATTGCCACCATTCCCATCCTCATCTTTCCTTGTGCTTTGCTCCAGCCAAACCCAAAAAGGACCTGGCTGTCATTTCACAGAGGCAGCAGCAGAACTAAAAGCATTTAAAGGATGCTGTGATCCAGATAATGAGGAAATAGGTCTTGGGATAAAAACCTGACCAAGAAAGTGTTTTCACTTTGAAGAGATGTGCAAATCTTTAAGCACATTTAATAACTGAACCACTCCAAATCTCTGGGTTTATGGGTTTGAAAAAAGCAGAGAGATGAGAGGGAAGAAAAAGAATAAAAAGCTCCCCCCCACCACCACTTGCCCTCCTTTAGTTAACAGGGAAGATTTCCAAATGCAGAGCATTCCCAAACAGCTATTTGATTAGTTTTATCCATCTAGACTGGGATAATTAGTAAATGCTTAAAAGATGACATCTAAATATACCAACCAATCAGCCCCTCTCAAGCACTTCCAAGGAACATTTCCCAAAGCCATTATCTCCACCAGATAACCACTTCTGTGGCTCTTTACCCTCCCTCCTTCAGCTCCCCTTCAAATATTTCACCATAAAATATCAAAGAAATTTCCAGTTTGGGTTGGGAAAAAAAAAAAAAAAAAAAAAAAAGGAGGGCAAGGGGTGAGTGTAATTTCAATATTTCTTTCCCCATTGTATTCTTAACTTGTTTTTTCCCTACTTCTCTTCCTTTTCCTGCAGCTGGAAGCAGATTATTTGTCCTCTCAGTTTCCAGAGCAAGACCTGTTGTTTCCTACCTTTATCCTCTTTACTGCCCCATGGTAGCCCTGTTTGGGTTTTTAAAGTTGCAATAATGGCATTTATTTTGCCCTGCTGTATCAAATATAATCTGCCAGATGACAAGAGAGAGAGAAAAAGGAGAACTGTCAGTCTTGTAGGAAGAAGCATGCCTGAACACATTGGGATAACTCATTTCTGGCTGGAATAATGGATGTATTTTTCCCTTATCAGACTTGCATAAACCTGTATAATTCAGGATCTGCAGAAAAGGTAATGAAACAGCATCATGTTTATTTTGTGTTGCTGCCTTTAGCATGATCACATGGAGATATAAATATCCAGGCAGACAGCAGGGCAGAAAGCTCTGAAAGAGCTGGGATTCAGCTGAAAACCTTTCATAGAAAGCTGAGCAACTTCTCAGGTTCCTTCTGAGGGCCCATGTCCTCAGTAATGCTTTTATGTAACAGCAAAGTGCTAACAAAAAGCTGTGTGCTCACAGGAGGATGGAGATGTTCCATTTAGCAGCACTCAGAGCCTCTGGCTGGGCTCAGTGCAAAGCCTGGAGAGCAGAGCAGGAGCAGCTGCAGCTCCAGGGATGTTACCAAGCAACCCCCAGAGATGGACACCAGCATTGATAATCCATCCTCAAGTAATTACACCTCATAATTAAAGATTACAGCAAATCCAATAGATGCCAACAGGAGCTCCAGCAGTTCCCAGGCTGAGCTGCCTGTTCTGCAGGTTCTCTCCTGCCTGCAGTGGGACATGAGGGAGCTGCAGGGTCCCTTGGAATCCCTGAGCCTCCCTGGGATGTGCTCATCCAACAGCTCCTCTTGTCTCCCACTTCAATCACACTCAAAGGGGTAAAGCCTGAGCCTGGCCAGAGCAAAATCAGGAGAGCACAATCCCAAATCCCAACTCCAGCTGTTCCCTCTCTGCTCTCCAGTGGCTCTGAAACATCCTCTGGGCAACTTCCACTGCTCCCAGCTCCTCCATCCAAAACACACTCAGCCCTCTCCTCTCAGAGCTCTGGGCAGGGTGGAAACACCCAGAGTGCTCTAGGCAGAAATATCCAAAGAGTACTGGGCAGAAATATCCAGAGTTTACTGGGCAGAAATATCCAGAGTGCATTGCACACAGAAATATTCAGAGTGCAATGACACAGAAATATTCAGTGTATTCCACACAGAAATATTCAGTGCACTGCACACAGAAATACTCAGAGTGCTGGACACAGAAATATCCAGTGCACTGCACACAGAAATATTCAGTGCACTGCACACAGAAATATTCAGAGTGCTGGACACAGAAATTGGTTTTTCACCCCTAAAGCAGCAGCCTGGCACAGAGCTCCTCCCTGGGGCTCCTGCTCTTCCTGGAGGATTCTCACCCAAACCTTCCATCCCTGTCAGCCCTGCAAACATCAGCTGAGAGTTCAGTGGGAGAGCAACTGCTTGCTACAGCTTTATCTGGAAATAAATACAAGAGAGCAGTTCCAGCAGCAGGTGAGTGGGGCTTGGCTTCAGTTTCTTTCTGGCAATCTCCTGGCAGCTCCTTCTCCAAGTGCATGGGTGGATTTTTCTGCCACAGCTGCTATCACAGCTCCCCCTCTCTGGCACAACAGCCAAAGCCACTGCTCAGAAAACTGATCTCCATCCCTGCAACAATGGGGCAATTCTCTGGGAAGGCAGAAGAAATCACTTTCCAGCAAGTTACAATATATAAAAAATAAGTTTTGAGCTCTCCTTGCTGCTCCCAGCAGCCAGGCCATGGTGAGCTGCAGGGCCAAGCCCTCCCTGCCCACACAGCCAGGGCAAAGGCAGGAGCAGGAGCCTGGTTTGTACTGGGAGCACTGGAAAAAACCCAGCACAGAGCAGACCAAGGTTGCCAGTGTCAGGAACAGAAATAGAACTCAAGAGTCTCCCTGACTCAGTCCCTGCTAGGAAAGCTGAATGGGAGAAAACAGCTCAAACCACAATTAAACTACCACCTAATTAAATTCCTAATGCAACTAGATTTAACCGTGTCAAGAGGGAGGAAAAAAATAATCCAACCCTTCCAGGGCCATGTGAGGCACTAAAGGGCAGCTGGATCCAGCTGCAGCTCAAGCAGGAAACGTCAGCAGGAGCAGCTGGCTCTGCAGCCAGCTCTGCAATGAGATGCTGGCCTGCAACAGACCCACCATGGTTTTGAGAACAAATTTGCAAGTCTAGACCAAAGCAGGGCGTGATTTAGTGGAGAGATGAAACTGCAGCTCCTCTTCCTTGCCTTCCCAGAATCAAAGCTCAGGGAAAATTCTGACAGCAATAAAAGGAATTTGTGCTCCTGGCCAGCCTGACAGCTCAGCCTTGTGCTCCCTGCAAGCCCCTAGAGCTGCTGAGGATATTCCAGAGCAATAAACACAATAAATCAATCAATGTTCCCTCTGTCCTCAGCTTGGCACCTCCAGAGGCCACTCAGGCACTGCTGTCACCGGGTTTAGGGTGATAAAAGGCAGCCCCTGAGGGAAGCTGACCCTGGAAAAGCTGAGGGATGAGTTATTCCCTGCATGGAAACTGCACAGGTCACCTGCAGGATTGGGGTCAGTGTGGCACTGGTGTGCCTGGGGCACACAGAAGTTCCTTGGCACAATCTCAGAGAAAGTGAACAGCAGGTACAGGAAGGACTGAAAATGGAAGAGGTGACACCTAAAAAAGATGAGCTTAAACCCAAAGGATTGGTTCTGATCTTTCTGTCAGCACAGGAGGCAGAAGCAGCTCTGAGCAGCATCTGTGAGCATGAGGAAATCAGGGG
Source organism: Muscicapa striata striata (assembly GCA_030060385.1). Classification (NCBI taxonomy): domain Eukaryota; kingdom Metazoa; phylum Chordata; class Aves; order Passeriformes; family Muscicapidae; genus Muscicapa; species Muscicapa striata. Next base: position 51,162 of record JAREIS010000204.1, read on the forward strand.
AGAAATGCCAGCTCCATAGAAAAGGGGTTTTTGGGGTTTTTGCACTGACTCCCCAAGCTGGCTCTTGCTGTGCTCCAGGAGCTGAGTGTCACCCACAAGTCAGGGCTGCAGTCACACAGCACAGCAGGAGGAGCAGAAAGCCACCAGCACTTGGTGTGACACTGCTGGTTGCTTCTTTCCAAGTCCTTTCCACTCCAGGCTGCACAGTCTGGCTTTCCTTAGTGACTATTATTGCATTCTAACACAGTTCAAGGAAGGAAAGTGGGGGAAAAAAATCACTTTCCTAGTAATGATGTTCCTTCAAATGTCACCTCTGAGTTCCCTCCTGGGTATTGTGCCTGCAGCACAAACCACCTGGGGAATTCCCTGAGCTCTTCAGATTTTGGGCACTGCCTCACTCCTGTGCCTGCCTCCAGGGCTCCTCCATCTCAGCTGCTTCATGGCCCCTGTAAATCCCTCATCACACCCAGCCCACAAATTCTCCCTGAAGTGCCCAGAGCCAGGCCAGGACCCAGCAGCTCCTCCCCAAAATCCCCCCACCCTGAACAGGTGGATGGAAACACAGGATTGTTTTTACAGACCTGCATTATGACAAGGGAAGGTTTTTTTTCCTTTCCCCTACAGACACCATCTGCACAGGATTCTCATTTCTGGAGAGCCACAGCCCAAGGGGATGCTCAAAAAGGAGCTGGAGCCATAAGTAACCCAAAAATGCTGTAAGCAGAAGGAAGAAAAGGAGAAGGTGCATCCTGGGGGAGGGGATCAGGATGCTCCAGAGTTGGGGTTCTGGGGGTCCTGGGGGGCTCCAAGCCCAGCAGCACAGGCTGGGCAGGGCAGGGCCCCAGAGCATTCCCAGAGACACACAGTGAGGATCAGCCTCACATCTGCCAGAGACAAAGGAACAGCCCCTGCCAGGCTCCCTCAGCTGCTCCCTTCACCCTGACTCTCCCCATTCCCAATCCCCATTTCCCATTCCCATCCCCATTCCCCAGTCTCAATTCCCCATTCCCATTCCCCAATCTCAATTCCCCATTCCCCAAATCTCAATTCTCCATTCCCATTCCCAATCCCCAATCCCCCATCCCTAATCCCCATTCCCCAATCCCATTCCAGCCTGACTCTCCCCCAGCACCCACAAGGTGTGAACTGCTTCTGACACAGGGATGGCTCAGGGCCCCAAAACACAGCACAAGCAGATGGGAGAGCTGAAGGGAAGGAAGAAAAAAAAATTGTAAATACAGGCCAAGAGTCATCCTGCATCACTGCTGCTCTGCACTGTGAGGAGGATTTAGGGAGCAGGAGAACATCTGCTTGGAAACTGGCTTTGTCTCAGCCCAAATGCTGGAACAGGAGAAAGAGGGAGGCTGAGGGCTGCCAGCACACCTCGTGCTTCATCTCACACTTGGATGGCTTAGCAGCAGAGATCTGGGAGGATGAGTTTAGTTTAATGATTTCTTGCTGGTTCACCTGCTCCCCATCTGTCTTTGTAGTCCTTGCTCAGAGGGACAGATTGGAGCACTGCTGTCCTCTCCCTTTTCCAGAGTTCCTCGTGATTGGAACTTCTGAAGAGAGGAGCAGAGCAATTCTCAAGAATTAAGTAGTCAGCTGAGATTAGTCCAATAATTCATCACAGGTAATAGCTAATAACACACACAGGAAACTCACTCAGAGCCTTCCCAGAGCCACGTGGCACAGCTGTCACCTTACACAAGTGCTACAAGAAATTCCTGGACCACAGCAGCAAATTTATTATCAGAGGCTGAAAAACCCTTCCAAGAGCCCCAGAGCCCTCAGTAAATCACACAAAGCAGGTTGCAAACACCAGCAGCAAGAGTGTTCTGGGGTCAGCAGCACCCAGCACAAACCTCTGAGAGATAAGATGAGATAAGATAAGCAAACACAGCCATGGTGGCTCAGCAATCCTGACATGGGCTTGGTGCTGGAGAAAGGACTTCAGGAAAGCCAAAACAGCACCAGAAATCAGCCAAGGGTTTGTTTGGGTTCAGCAGAGCTGAATTCCAATGTAAACACGTGTCCTTCCCAGATAACTGCAGAGAAAAATGAGGCTCAGATGGAAGGAGAGGCACAAACATCCCCCTTGCACTGGAAGTCTTTCATTTGTGTTTTCTCCTGCTGGCTAACCCAGGCAGCAGCAGCAGGGTTTCAGGATGGATAAAACACAATCACTTCATAATTATCCTTTGTTCCTTCCCAAAGTACACAGTCCTGCACTTCCCCCCCTGCCCAGGGAAATGGTGTTAACACAGCTGGGGCAGGAGCCTGCTCTGAGCACAGACAGGGCTGGGACAGCAGTGACACAGCCCCAACTCTCAGCACAGAGTGAGAGAGAAACCAGAAACCAGCACAGTGTGAGATTCCTGCTCCAGAAACCAGCACAGTGAGAGAGATTCCTGCTCCAGAAACCAGCATAGACACTCTGAGAGCCACCCTGCTCCAGAAACCAGCAGCAGTTCTGCCACTGAGTCCCTCAGAAGTCTCTGGGAGGAACATTCCCTGTGTGTCATCACCCTGTGCTGCTGCTGCTGGCACGAGATGCAGCAGGATTTCTCCATCTCTTGCATTTAATATTCTTATTCTTGCAATATCTAAGAGAGGAAATCTAACAACAGCTCCAGGGCCATGCAAGGCAAGTGTTGGAGGCCAGATTAGAACTAATGAGCTCCTGGCTCCCACTCAATCCAGCCTTTAGAACAATTAGCTCAAATAAACCCAGGGACTGCTTCCTGCTCCACTGTCTCTGCCCGTCCTCCCCAGAAACTCCTGAGCTGGGCAACTTCAATTGCCTCTGCCCACATTTTCCTGCTGCCCATCTCCCACATTTTCCTGCTGCCCACTTCCCACATTTTCCTGCTGCCCATTACCCACATTTTCCTGCTGCCCATTTCCACATTTTCCTGCTGCCCACTTCCCACATTTTCCTGCTGCCCATCTCCCACATTTTCCTGCTGCCCACTTCCACATTTTCCTGCTGCCCATCTCCCACATTTTCCTGCTGCCCACTTCCACATTTTCCTGCTGCCCATTTTCACATTTTCCTGCTGCCCATCTCCCACATTTTCCTGCTGCCCATCTCCCACATTTTCCTGCTGCCCACTTCCACATTTTCCTGCTGCCCACTTTCACGTGCCACCCTGTGCCATAAGTAGGGGATGTTTATTATCCAGTCCTCCAGCACAGCTCCCACTGTGCTCTGGGGCCATGGTGCACAAAGCCCTCCCATTATGTGCTGCTCACAGCCACCACTGCCCACGACAGCTCCTCTGGAGCCCTTCCAAAATGTGCTGTCAGATGATGAACTCAAGTGCCAGGGGACCCAGAGTAAAGACAGCAATCATGGCAGTGTGTGCTCCTCATGCCAAATCCACTCACAGCATCCACTGAAAAGTATTTTTCTGGGCAATGTAAATGTAGTTTCTTCCTTCAGTTTAACAGTCAGAATGCTCCCAGCACCAAGATTTCCTCCTGCCAGCACCACAGTGAATATTCCTTCCTGCCTTCCCCTCCTGACAGCTCTGGGTCAGTTTTACATTCAGGTCAGTCTCTCATTCAGCACTAAGGTACATTTCCCTTCCTCCCTCTCAGCTGCCCCCTCTAAAATCTGAATTGTCTTCAATACTGGAGAACATATTCAAAACCATCACAGTGATAAACAATCTGTACAATGGCAGAATCACAGAGTAAACCAAACATGATGGATGAAGCTCATCTGGCAAAGCCTTGCACACAGAACCAAAGGAAAGAACACTTAGCACAAAAATCATTCTCCCATTAAGGGGCAGATTTAATCATTGATTAAAAGTTAATCATGAGTCCATAAAAATCTGGGCTGGAAAGATGGAATCTTAATGCAGGTGAACTGCTTTATGGTAAATATTTGAAGAGCTGGATGTGCACAGCCCCAGAGTGATGGAAGAGCAGGGAGGTGACAGCAGGATGTCACCGACAGCTCCCAGCCAGGCTCCATCCCCCTGCCCCAAACCCATCCTCCCACCCAAAGGATTTCCAGGAGCTGATGTGCATTTCCTGATCAGGGAAGTGCAGGTCCTTCAGCACAACACATCTGTGGGCATCCTGGAGAGTCATTTCCCCACTCATCACTCTGCAGTGCTGCCTGGAAGTGGCAGTTCAGAAACCAGCCTAGCATCAAATTCAGTTGTTGTGGAACGAGTGCTTTCACTGCTAGGTTTGGGCAGAGAAGAGCCAATGACTGCAAATTGCAGAGCACTCCCAAATTCCAGAGTGCCCTCAGCTTGGAGAGCTGGGTCAGAGCGAGCTCTGAGGGAGCAGAGAGGCAAACAGCTCTGCAGCTCTCATCACAGCACACATCTCCTGTGCTCCTGCACTCCACCAACACAACAAACACATTTTTAGTCAATTAACTGCATCCCCTACAGCTACAACAGCCTCGAGGTCAGGTCTAAATTCTGTTTGCATCAATCCACTGGAGGCTACTGAAGCAAAAAACCCAAGCATGCACCATTTGTGGGATTTACACCACAGTACCCCTTCCACAGGTTCAGGAAATAAATGCATGAGGAGTGTGGAGCAAAGGAAAATTCCAGCAAGGCTGGAGCCAGCCAGTGCTTCAAACTGCAGAGAAATTCTCCCTTGCAGAGAGGTATTTCCACCCCAGAGAAAGAATTACAGTCTGATCACAGCACATCTGACTGCTCTGAGATGGTAATTCCACTCCAGCACAGTAAATATTTCACTGGGAGCTGCTTTCCTTACCCCCAGCAGCCAGAGCCAGGCTGGGGAAGTCTCTGGGTTTCCATGTGCCAGCACACAGGCTCAGAGCTGCCCCTGTGCCCCACAGAGGGAGATGAGCACGGCAGGTGCATTTCCAGCTGGAGCTGAGCCTGGGGCTCCTCTCCTACCCACAGCAGCATGGGTTTTACAGGACTGCTCTGCAGAGCTGCTCAGCCCCAGATTACAGCAAGAAAAAGCATTTTCTCCAAATGCAAGAACACAAAGTTGCACAGTGCAGGCAAAGGGAGAGGCCTGACACCTTCATCCTGCTGGCTGTGGGAAGGAGATGCTCAGAAATGACCAATAATGAATGGGATTGACAGCCCAGCTCAGCCTGAGAGCTGCTCTGAGCCTGGCTTTAGGCAAACTGTGATCCCAGCCCAGCCCTGGGCACCAAACCCACACAGCTGGAGCAGAGACAAGCAGCACCACAGCTGAGACTGCTCCTGGCAGGGGTCAGGGCTGTGGCAAAAACCTGGGAGAACCTGCAGCATTTCCCAGCTCTGCCCCAAAAACCAGCAGATTTGTCACTGAGGTCACAAACAGTCCAAACCACACAAAGGGAACTCAGCAACCAACACAAGGGGCTTTCAGCAGAGCCTGAGCTGCTGATAACACTCCTGCCTCTTGCTAATTATCTCTGAGTGAGAAACTGTGGAGATATTTGTGTTTGGAAGACTGACCCACCTGCTGATGTGCAGAGGGATGCAGGATAGCTGTGTGCCCTGGCTGTGGGGCCTCCTTCCCCCCAGGGGCTGATTTTGGAGAGCAAATCCAGCTTTAGAGCTGTGTTAGAGAGGACAGGGGACAGGCAGGACAGGGGACAGGCAGGCAGAGGTGGAAATGGGAGGAAAAGGCAGGATGAGGAGAGCTGCAGTGTGAAACAAACAGGCTTTGGTGTCACTAATGCAGAGGAAATGAATTTGGGTGTCAGCCCCGAGGGAACCATCCCTGCCTGCATTTGACACATTTGAGGGGGACAAAGGACACTGCCAGGTTCAGGCATGAGGCATTCCCACAGCTCAGGCATGAAAATGTGCCTTTTGCACCCAAAAAAGAAAAGAAAAATGAGTGAATCTCTTCCTGTACTCACATTTTTCTCCCATCCCAGGACTGAGCTGGAAGTATTTAATGATGAACTTTCTGCTCTGGCTGGTTCCAGTGGGTGTCTTTAGGCACTGGCTGGTACAAAACCACTTTAAAGAAATGCTCTTCCCTGCCTCCCCACCTATGAGCCACGAGTCCAAGGCAGCAGGAGTGCAGCAAGTTTGGCTCCATCCATCATCAGCAGAAGTGTCAGCTCAGCTCCACCAGCAGAACCTTGATTAGTGGTTATGATGCAGAAAGCAGGAACCACACGCTCTGATTTCCTCAGATCTGAGGCTGAGTTTGCAGAGGCAGCACTTAGAGGGGAAATAATTTTGACTTTTCCCTGAGCCAATTTGATCTGGAAATTGTTGAGAGCAAATAAATATGGAATCCCACCGTGGTATTTCTGCAGTCACTCTCCAGCTACAACCACTTCTTTTTTTTTTTTTTTTTTCCCTGAACATCAGTGATTTGTATTTGGCACATGTAAAAAACCAGCTAATCCCCAAAACCATGCCTGACTGATCAATTACACAACTAATACCTTCTCCAGAGGTCATCTTAAGAGACGAATAATCCCTTCCAAAATTTCCCAACCTGCAGATTTGTTATTTGCCTTTCTGCAGCTTTCCTGGAAAGGTCAGAGTGGCCCAGCCCTGGGGACACACAGCAGTGGATCCCAGACTGTTCTGCAGGTGACCAATGACCTTTAGCAGCAGAGGCTGTGCAATGCAGGTGCTCTGTTTTTTTATTTCTCAAGAAAACATCTGCTCAGTGACCCTGGACTTGTGTGTGCTGGTTCAGGTACCTGCACACACACAGAGCCCAGCACATCCAGCCCAGCCCAGCTCCTCACTCTGCAAAGGGCTTTCCAAACAGCAGTAAAGGCACAGGCCATGGCCTTCCCACTCTAAACTCTGCTTTTTAAGCAGGGAAAGTGCAGCAGGGCTGCCTGAGCTGCCACTCTGCACTCAGAGCAGCCAGGAAAGCCATGGCACTGCAGCTCAGAGCTGGAGAGAAGGGACAGCTGGGATTCCTGGCTGGAATTCCTCACTCTGAAGGGTCCTGTGGGAAACACAAAGCTCCAGCTCTCCAGGCTGGGCATCACCTCTGGGTGTCTTTGATCATGCACCAGTTTTTCCTCCTGGCTTTCATCTGGCAGGCAGATGGGGGGGGGAAAAAAATCTCAACAAATCCCACCCACACCCATCCTCCCAGTTGGAGGTGCTGACCTGTGAGAATGGCCTGAGGGCAGGCAAAGAGAATAACAAAACTTCCACTACAAGGACAGTTTGGGACTGGTTTAGGAAGTCACAGGACTGACAGCTCTGAAGAAGGAGAGAAAAACCACTTGCAGCTCCTGCAAGCACAGAACAGGCAGCACAGGCACCACCTGCCCTGCTGGCATCTCACACCATGTGAGCAATCCTTGCTAATCCAAAGGCTGGATCATCACTTCTTCCTTGCAATTCTTTTTTTTTCCTCCATCTGTTTCTTTTAATGCAGCATTTGTCTTCTAACCTTCCTGGTTTGTTTTCCTCTTGTCTTTTTGATTAACAAAGAGAGACACACCTTATCTCTTCCCCAGGCTGCACCACCCTCCCTTGTTCTGTGTGTTCAGCCTCGTATCTCAGCACCATATTTGTTTCTCTCTCTCTCTGAATAAATAGAAGTGTAGGCATTTTTAAGAAATAAGGGTTCTGTTTGAAGAGTAATTAGCTGTCAGCATAAAACTAATATTTATGGATTCTCATCCTTGAAAATTCTAACTCTGCTACCCAGCACTGATTATGGCTGTTAGAAACAGATGGGGCTGAATCCATACAGCTTGAAATAATGCTACATTTAAAAAATAATTAACTCCAAATGAAGGACTGAATGCCTCTCGCTTCCCCTAAATTTGATTTTTCAATTTGATTTGTTTGCACAGAGTGGGAGCTGGGTTATTGCTGGGTCTCTCGTGCTCCCTGGCACACCTTGGAGGTGGGAACCTGCAGAGATGCAGGCACACGTGAGGGCTGCAAACTGGAATGTTCCAAGCAGCCTGCAGCAGGAAAGGATGGCTCAGTCCTGCCTGGGGTCACAGAGGAACCCAGCACCCCTGGGGGTGTTGTGTCTGCAAGCCTGGCAGAGGAACTGGAATTTTACCAGCCTTTGTTTTAGTGCCTGACAAAGATACAGGAGGGGAGATTTAAGAACTGTTTTTCAGATGCAGGTTGGAGAGGATGAAAGCCCTCAGTGTGTTATTCCCTGACTGGATTCTCTCTTCAGCCCAGGGCGGCGTTGCTGGATGCCTGCACCTCTGTGAGAGCACAGACCCAGGAAATTTATACTCTGCTTAATTAAATCTGTGCTTTTTACTTATTGGCACCTCTTCCAAGAGCAGAATTCCCTCCAAGTTGGTTATCCATCACGGCAAAGGATCCGAGAGCCACGCTGGGATCCCACACAAACCTGGGGAACTGGGTCACAGCCTGCTGTGTGCTGCCTGCCAGCCCCTCCTGCACAGCTGACAGCCCTGCAGCCCCCCCAGCCAGGCAGCAACTGTCACCTCCCAGCACGGGGGACAATTCCAGTGCCAGTCCCACAGGGACCTACAGGGACAGAGCCTCCTGCTGCCCCCAGCTCCTGCATCCTGCCCCTCCATCCCCCTGGACCAGACAAATTCTGTCACCTCCAGGTTTTTGTGCAAAGTCTGACCCCCCCAGGGATGGAGACTTGCACGAGCAAAGACATCTCCCACTGAGAGAGGTTTCCCCCGCTGTAACCCTTTTTACCCCCTAATATCCAAGCTGAAATTCACATTTTGCTAATTGCAGTCACAGCCCAGCAGCCAGCCCTGGGTGCTCAGTGACAGGGACACCCCAATTCCTGCCACCCTCCTTGGGGAAAGGAGGGAGCAAGGGAGAAACGGGGGTGAGGGGTGGGGACAATGAGGGGGGGACATGGCTGTGAGAGGAGTGACAGCTGATTGAGGGGGGACATGGCTGTGAGGGACAGTGATGGCTGATTGAGGGGAGACTCAAATGAGGGCTGAGGTGGACACAACCCCAAAATCTGAGGGGGTCACAGCCATAAGAGGGGATAAGGGTTGACTGAGGGGGAGATGTGGCTGCTGATGGCAGGTGAGGACTGAGGGGACACACACCTGTGAGGGGACATGGCTGTAAGGGCTGAGGGGTCACACACCTGAGGGGAGGTGATGCCATGAGGTGAAGCTGCCTGAAGGCGATGTGAGCCCTGAGCTGAGGCCAGGGCTGCCTGAGGGGATCCATGGAGGGAGGGGAGGTATCCCCGAGCGCACACACAGCCGGGAGCGCTGCCTGCGCTCCTCACCCACCTCTCTGATCTTCATCCTGCGGGCGCGGGTCTCGGGATCCTCCGCTCGCCGCCCGCCGCGCACCGGGTGCCGGAGGCTGCGGCGGAACCGCTCGTAGTCGAAGCGGAACGGGGCGCGCTGCTGCGTGTCCCGGGCCGGGGGCTCGCTGCCGGCGGGCTGGGCCCGGCTCTCCCCGCCCTGCACCTGCTGCGCCGTGCGGTTCGGCGGCCCGGCCATGCGGGCGGCCGTGCGCAGCTTCTCCCGCAGGCGGCGCGGGGCGGCCGGGCTGGCGTGGCGGGGCTCGGCGGCGGCGGGCGGGCTGCGGGGCAGCTCGGTGTCGCGGCTGGAGGACGAGGAGGAGGCTGAGGACGAGGAGGCGGAGGATGAAGAGGAGGCGGAGGCGGTGGCCCGGCGGGGTAGGAAGAGACGCTTGAAGCGGGAGGAATCGGGCAGGAGGAAGAGGGCCCCGAAGCAGAGCGTGAGCAGGCCCGAGAGGAAGAGCAGGAACAGGAACTTCTGCGGCAGCCGCAGCCCCAGCGCCGCCGGCCAGCCCGGCATGCCCGGCAGCTTGCGCAGCACCACCATGGGGCACCGGATCGCGGCCGCCGGGCGGGACCCGCCGCCGCGCCGGGGCTGCCGCTGCCTCCTGCGGCCAAAGGCTCAGCCCTGGGCACCGCCGGCCGCCTTCAGCGGGGACCGCACGTGGGTGGCTGCGGGCCGAGCGGAGCGGCGCTTCAGCGGCCCCGCTGCCCGCATGAAGGCGGCGGCGAGCGCATCCCGCCGGGGGCCGGGCGGCTGGGCTGGGCTGGTGCCGGTGCGGGCTCCCGGTGCTGCGGGGCTGGCTCAGGCAGCGGCGCCGGGGCGGTGCGAGCCCGTCTGTCTGGGCGGCGGTGGGTTCATGCTGCGGCACCAAGAGACAAGAGCGCGGTCATTCAGCACGGCCGGGGATGCGGCCGGCACAGCGGCCTTTGCCCGCGGCCGGTCCCCGCCCTCCAGCGGCATTAGTTCGGTTCCCTCTGTCCCGACTCGGCATCAACTCTGCGGTCTGCGAGCAGCGCCCGGCTCTGCATCATCTCCCTTCCCGCGCCGGGATGGCGGGCTGTGCTGGCGGGGGACGAGAGGGAGAACCCCGGGAGGGACGAGGGACACCCGGGAGGGGCCCGGTGCCCCGGGACAGCGCGGGCAGGCAGGGACGAGGCTGCTCCGCCAGGAGCTGCCTTCGCCCGCGCCGGGCTGGGGACCATGGGGCTGCAAACCCAGCCATGCATAAAGCTCGGCTCGGGCTGAGCTTCGAGGCCAAAAAAAAAAAAAAAAAAAAAAATCTACGGGCTTTGGGTTTGCCTAATAGACCCCAGCAAATTTCTCCCAAATCTCTGCCTGCTGGAGTTATCCATACCACCTCTCCCCCAAAATCGTCTCATTGCGGAAGAGACAGAGCTCAACTTTCAGAGCCTGCAGTCAGCGGGACCCGGCTCAAAGCGCTACGGGCGACCCCCAAATGGCTCCTTCTCCTGCGGGCAGGGCCAGCGCTGCCCCCGAGCGCCTCACCCCAGCTGGGGCGGCCGCTCCGCTTCCCCAGCGCTGTTTACTCACCCCGCTGACACATCCAAGCCTCGCCGGTTCCTACAGTGAGCAAAATCTTCTCAGTCCTGCCCGCTCATCCCAAAAGCCCCTCGCTGCTGCCAGCGCTCAGGGGTGCCCGCTCAATTAGCAAAGATGCTGCGCTCTCCAAGAGACAGCTCCTGTCCCTGCCCACCCGAGCATCCAGCAGGGAAGACCCAACTGCACCCGGCTCCTCGCAAGGCTGTATTTTTTGGCCACCCCCGTGGCGGGCGCGGGGACCGGTGGGGAGGCGCTACCCGCTGCCCTCACGGAGCCCCGCCCGCGCCGCCGCTCACTGCGACAGCGCCCGGGCCCGCCCCCTCCCGCCAACGGTCACCCCGCCGCGGCGGCTCCAGGGCCTGTGAGGGCTCGGCGGGTGAGGGTGGGCGGTGCTGTCACCGTTCCCGGTTCTCCCGCACCGTGAGGGCTCTGAGGGCCCGATTAAGCCACAGATCCCCCACGAGGGGCTCCGTACCCCCAACCTCACCCGGTAAATTTGAGTGAGCCTGTGAGATAATACTGTACCAGAGGGGGAGATGGTGAATGAGGACTTCTGCCCATAAATGTTACCAAAAATGCCCTCAAAAAACCTGCGGAGTTAGCAATAAAAAAGGAGAAGCATCTGAAGGCCCTCAGGGATAACTGGAAGGTGGAAGGGGGCAGGATGAGGCTCCCACAAAGGATAAATGCAGCCACCAAAGAACGGCTGTGACTAAACTTGGAAGAGCTGAAATGGAACATTTTATAGGCTGGAAAGGAGCTGGAGCTGTGAGGAAAGAAATCTTTGTTTGTGTGTGCACAATAACCAGCACCCCAAACACCTGAGCTGAGTGCGGCTGCCACACTCCCTGAGAATCACAGACACTGCTAATCCTGACATTTTCCCCATAAAACTGCTCCAAGGGGTGTAAATCAGGCAGCACAACAGGACTGTGGGGCTGTGCCTGACCCCAGGCCAGCCTGGATGCCCAGAAAGGCTGATCTGGAACAGATCAGGAATAAAATAGGAATTTAAAAGGAATAAAATAGGTATTTATTGACAGGCCTCAAAAGGATATACCCTGGGCAATGCAAGAGCCCAGCCAGGATTCCAAACCCACACCCAAATCAAACCCAAGATGCATCCCAGTCATGAGTTTTACACTTTTATAAGTTTTGGTTCATCAGCATATTTGGGTCAATCATCCAAGCACAGCTCCAGGTTATGAAGCCTCAGCCCCTTGGCTTTCACCTTTCCCTTCCTCATTGTTTGTGCTTTTTGGGTAACAACTCTCTAGGAAAAGGGTTGTTCTGTCTAACTCCCCTGTGAAGAGACCTTACTAACACAGAGCTACACACCAACACGTAATATACAATATACATAAATATACAGAAAGGAAATTTTGAGCAGAGAATGTGAAGAACAGAAAAGCTGAAACCCGAGGAATTATATTATATTATATTATATTATATTATATTATATTATATTATATTATATTATATTATATTATATTATATTATATTATATTATATTATATTATATTATATTATATTAATTTATTTTACATTATATATAATATATAATATTATATATAATAATTATATATATAATGTATATATATTACATTATATAATGTAATGTAATATAATGTAATATAATGTATAAATATTTATATAAATAAAAATTTTAAAAAAAAACCAAAAAGCAACCCCAAACGAACAGAACAAAACCCCACCAAACCAAAGCTCTCTGCTCCAGTGTTGTCCCTTGATCTTCTTAGGGAAGGCCCAGGATGGGAAAGGTTGGGAGGCTTTGCTTCCTAAGAGGATTTGGGAGGATAATAAATAAAAATGGACAGCAGAGAGCAAAGCAGAGGGATGATAAAACAGACATTTGTGAGCAAAGTGAATTTTGCACTGCCTTGCTCCTCGTTCCAGGCAGTGGAAAAGTTGGAGGCTTATCTTTTAATTAGGTTAAATTAAGAAATCTTTTTGTTTTGCTCTATGTTTAGCATAACATTGTCTTGGAGGTAAAAGCTTGGAAATGGAAGGTTTTCCAGATTAGGTTAAATTAAGATATTATGCTTCTTAAAGAAGACAAAGCATTGTCTTCAAGGTAAATGTTTAATTACATTTTAAAGACAGTTTTGTCTGTGCAATAATAAGAAAGAGCCCAGCTCTGCCCATGACTGCAGTTTCAGATGGAAACCAAATAAATTGAGAAATTGCTGCTGAAGGAGTTGGGAGGCAGAGTGTAATTACTGGGGAAATGGGGGTCCTGCTGCATTATGATTCTTGTTTTTTTAGCAGCTCTGGAAGAAATAATTTAGAGAAAATTACTTTTTTTTTTTTTTTTTTAATGGGCGTAAGAAAAATAGAATTTAATATCCACCTTTCTGTGAGGAAGCAAACTACAGAGTGATAGATAACACTCAGGGCAAAGGAGTTTGGCCCAATTATTGCACTGGAGCCTCCAGCCCATCTTTCACAGAGCCTGGATGTTTATTCCTCTCTCAGAGCAGAAAATGCTCCTGTTGTGGCTGTGGGATGAGTCCCAGAGCTGGGATTGCACCCCAGAAAACCTCTCTGGCTCCCAGAATTGCTGCAGCCTGGATTCTCTGCAGGCAGGAGAGAGACATTTGCACAAAGCAAAGCCCATCACCTCAGCCAGACTCAGGGGAAAAAAACCCATCCACATCTGAGATAACAACCTGCTCTGAGTCCCTCACACTGGAATTGTGTAGGAACAAGAGGAGGAATCTTGCTTAATTATGGTAAAGGGCTGCATCTCAGCAATCTCAGCTCCTGTGTGCCAGGGAAAATATCAAAGCTGCTGAAAAATAGTACAAAAGCAGAAACACAACAGAAGGTGCATGGAGGAGAGAGCAGGAACAGTTCTAGTTTATTGCTTCCCTGTAACACCAGGTGACTAATGGAGCAGGCTGCAGCTTTTTTTCTTATTATTTTTTTCCTGTTTTTTCATTAAAATCAGCCTCATCAGAACTCCTGTGTTCCATTTTGCTCAAACAAGAGAGGGCCAGGGGAATGCTGTGAATTTGCTCCTGTGAATGTGGAGCAGCAGCCTGTCTGAGATGGCTGCAGAAACAACATCCCAAGTGGGAAAGGCCAAGAATAATTTTCAGCCAAAGATTTCACCTGTCAGGAAATGCAGCTCAGGCAAAGCAGAGCTGAAGATAAATCAGGGAGGGATTTGGTGAAAGCAAAACAAACCCAGAGAGGCCAAAGCAGTGGCCCAGCTCCCTGGTGAGCACTGAAATAAGGACAGGCTTCTCTGCAGCACAAAATCACTTTTTTCAGTCACCTTGAGGGTGAAGTTCACCTGTCCTGACCTGAGGAAGGGGTCTGGAGCCTGCCTGGGTCAGTCACTGTCTGCTCTGTGTTTAACTGAGCCTGGGGAGCTCAGCCCCACATTTTTGTCACTTTGCCAGCCTGGTGTCACCCCCAAAACTGCTCCTGGGCCACGGGCACAGCCTGCAGCAGCTCAGCACTCCCAGCACTTTTCTCTCCCAGTATCACCCAGTACCTGCTCGTGGCTCTTTACTGGTGCCAGCACAGCCCCTGAGGGAGGGTGATCCAAACCCAGAGGGGGTTTGATCCTCCAGGTCTGCTCAGAAATGTCCTTTCCATTTTCCCTGGGTCAGTAGAAAATGAAACCATTTGATGGTGCTGGTGTGAAACAGGGAAATGTTGTTTTTTCCTTCCTGGTGTCTCCAGCTCAGACTCATCCCTTGAAATGACAAATCTCCTACAGGCACCCACAGAGCCACTCAGATTTCACCTTCCCCTCCCCTCCTTGAACACTGCACACAGGGCAATGCTTCATCCACACTAAAAAAACCCAAAAATATCTTCCTTGGAGCCTCCTCAGGGACCCCAGCACACCCTGCCCTTGTCCCTGTCCCTATCCCTGTCCCTGCCCTGTCTGGGTGAGCTCACCCCAGTGCCCAGAACAAGGGGAGAGGAGCTGTTCTGGGCTGGGCTGGGCTGGGTGAGCTCACAGGGTTTATTGCTGCCACACACACTGAATTCAGATGGACAAGGCTCTGGAACACAGAAAACAACAATTATGGGGTTAGAAAAACACCTGCCAGGTATCAGGGATGGGAGAGGGGGGATTGAGGGGTCCTGAGGGGAGGGAATTGATGTCTCAGGGCTGTGTCCTTCTGTCCTGGCTTTGGGAAGGGACTGGGATGGAGGGAGCAGCTCCAGCCTGTGCTGCTCTGCCCCATCCCCACTCAGAGCATGTGAGAACAGAACTGGGGAGGCTCAGAGTGTCAGGGTGACACTGCTGTGACACCAGAGCTGTGCTGTGACAGCTGGGAATGCCCTGAGTGCTCCTACCTGAATTCCTGAATTATTCCTGAATTATTCCTGAATTATTCCTGAATTATTCCTCAATTATTCCTCAATTATTCCTGCTCCAGGAGCTCTCCCACCTCTCCCATCACATTCCTCAGCCAGCTGGAAATACAAACAGGAGAGCACAGAGGAGATGACCCAGATTCTGACAGACCTTCCCCAATTTAATCCTGATCCACAGCACCAGCTGCTGCTGGATCCCAGTGCTCAACCAGCATGAAAAAACAAAGGCCAGCCTCTCCCAGCCCCTAAAAACAAACTCCTGCCTGCCCAGCACTGCCTCTTTTCACTCACAGTCACTTTTTGCCAACCCATTCCCCACTAAACTCTTGTGCATCCATCAAAGCCCCAAATATAAATGGGAAGGATCAAACCTGGCCCCATTTAAGAAACAAATCCCAGGCAGGTGCTCCAGCCTGGCCCTGGGCCTCCCCTCCCCCCCAGGGAAGGATTTCTCCCCAATATTTCATCTCATCATTTCCTTGAGCTTTGCCCCATTCCACTTTGTCAAGCAGGAATTTGGAAAGAATAAAACAGAAATTGATATTTCATCTAATCATTTCCTTGGGCTTTAACCCATTCCCCTTCATCCTGTCAAGTAGGAATTTGGAAAGAATAAAACAGAAATGAACCCATGGCCAGCTGGAAATGAAAAAAAGAACATTCCTGATGGTGCAGCTCAGGAGAGAATTTCTAGAGAATTTCCAGCAGCTGAACTGGGCAGAAATTCTCCAGTCTCACACAGAATAACCCCTGAGTCAGAGGAGAAAGGCTGAGTCAGGATTCTCCTCTCTGGGTGCAAACTGAGCTGGCACTGCCTCCCTTCAGATCCTCCTGCAGGCACTGCACTGATGGAGAAAGTGTTCACTTGTTTATTTGCAAAAAAAGGTTAAAAAAAAAATCTCTATTAAACCCCTGCACCTCTGGGAGTGCCTTTGAAAGGTGGGATGTGACTCCAGGAGAGAAGTGATCAGCCTGCAATAATTTACATCTTCCTGTTGCTATGGCTACTTTCTTTAAGTGAAGCATACCATTATAATTTAAATTTCCAGTAACTCACAGGAAAAAAAAAAAAAAAAAAAAAAAAAAGACAGCATGTTAAAAGTAATAAAAAATGCCAGAGATACAAATGTTTTATTCCTGGCTGTCACTTTGAGTTGTGCCAGTGCTGCAGAAGGGATCAAATCTCCTGAATCCCCTCCTGATCCCATCCTGCAAGAACCCAGACACCAAAAGCTGCCACACATGAAAGAAACCACGGGGAAAATAAACCCACACAGCACAGAGGCTCCAAAAAACCCAAATGGCAGAGTTTTAATTCCCCTCAGTACAGGATAAAGAATTACAGCATCAGGTTTTCTGAAAAAATAAACCCCACTCTAGCCACACATAGTGTTGTTTCAGTGAGACAGAAATCCTCCCAGTCCATCCCAGTTTCCTGGGGAGACCTGAGCTGCTCAGGGCTGGATCCTCCCAGTCCATCCCAGTTTCCTGGGGAGACCTGAGCTGCTCAGGGCTGGCTCCAGGTCCCTGCTCTGCTGCTCCCAGCAATCCCAAAATGTGCATCTGCTCCCAACAGCTCTGCAGGATGCACAGAGCACAGGTTTTACCAGAGACCTGATGAGTCAGCTCCACAAATCCTCCAAACCTCCTCACACTCACACTTGGGGGGAGGAAAATATCTCCAAGCTAAGTCAGAGTCACTCAGCTGCTTCCTAATGAATTCTTGCCACTGACAGAGAGGGAGGTTGTTTTTTTTCCTTCCTGCCAGGAGTTCTAAAGAGCTACCTGGGGAATGAATTAGTGCTTCCACCCCAAGTTACAAATCTATAAAACAGATTAGTACACTTCACATAAGGCCACAAACACTGCCAGGTGTCAGGGATCCATCCAGCATCGTTAAACTTCATCTTTTAATTAGCATGAGCTTCACACCTCACTGCTGATCCTCAGCTCTGGGGGGGATGGAGCTTCCTGAGCCCCCCAGGAGCTGCCAGGGACAAGGGGGACTGGGATGGGCACAGCAGGAATTGCTGCTGCTGATCCAGCCCCACCTGTGAGGCAGGAACAGATCCTGGGAATGTGGATCCCCAGATCCCAGCCAAACAATCCTGGGAATGTGGATCCCAGCAGAACCAATCCTGGGAATGTGGATCCCAGCAGAACCAATCCTGGGAATTTCTGGATTTCTGCTCCTCCCAGCAGAACCAATCCTCCCTCCCTGCTGGTTCTGCTTTTAAAGCCAAGGCAGCTTTGGGATCTCCAGTGAGGGCTCAGCCTGGAGCCAGGGTGGCTCTTTTTGGGTAAAAGCTTCTCAAGAGAATTCCAGGCACTGCTTACCTTGCCAGGTCTGACCACTGCTTGCAGTTCAAGTTTTAAAGTGCAAAACTTTGGAGTCTTTGGGTTAAAAAAGCATCAGTTCCCACGATGGGGGGGGGGCTGAGAGCTGGGACTGTCCCACACTCTGGGACAAAAGCTCTGATTTCACACTGGCAGCAGCTGCAAACCCCTCCTGGCCAGGCAGGTGCTGGGTTTGATGCAGAATGGGAGGATTAGAAAAGCCAGAGGGGTTTGGTGGTGCCCAGGAGGAGCAGGCACTGCTGCAGAGCCCCCCACAGCTGCAGGAACTCTGTAAACTCTCAATAAATTAATCCAAGAGCAGCTGGTGCCTCAGAGAAAAGCAAGGTAGAAAAATCCGTGTTAGGTCTGTGGTGCTTTGGTCTGAAGTGGGCTGAGGAATCCTCTGAGGGTCCCTGGTTTCCTCTGAGGGTGTCAGAACAGGACCACGTCCCTCTGTGCCCTGGCAGGCTCCAGCTGGTGCCAGTGCACAGGGGACACAGGGGACACAGGGGACACAGGGGACACAGGGGACACAGGGGACAGGGACTCTGCTCTCTGCAGCTCCTGTGCTGTCAGCCCCGTGTCCAGCAGCTGCGGGTGGGTCCTGGACTGGGCCAGCCTGGGGGGAAACACAGTGAGAGGGGAAAGAGTGAAACAGAGAGAAACAGGGGAAAGGGGAGAAAACAGAGAGGGAAAGGGGAAAAGAGAGTAAAACAGAGAGGGAACAGGGGAAAAGGGAGAAACAGAGAGGGAAATGGGGGAAAAGAGAGTAAAAAACAGAGTGGGACAGGGGAAAAGAGTGAAACAGAGAGAGAGACAGGGGAAAAGGGAGTAAAACAGAGAGTGGGACAGGGGAGAAGAGAGTAAAACAGAGACGGGGGAAAAGAGTAAAACAGAGAGAGAAACAGGGGAAAAGAGAGAAAACAGAGAGGGAAATGGGGGGAAAGAGAGAAAACAGAGAGGGAAATGGGGGGAAAGAGAGTAAAACAGAGAGGGAAAGAGGGAAACACAGGGAGAGAGCAGGAAAACACAGAGAGAGCAGGGGGAAAACAGAGAGAGCAGGGGGAAAAGAGAAACCAGGACATAAATCAGCCCCTGCTCAGCCCCAGCCTGGGATGAGGAAGCTCTAAATGATCCCTGAGAGCCAAACAGGAGCCAAGAGCTGAGCAGGAGCTGCAGCAAAGCCTTGTCCTGCCTCATGCTGCACCTCCCAGGACAGGGGAGGAGGAGGGGGAGGAAGGGACCCCCAGAACCCTCAGCAGCCCTGCCAGGACAGGCAGGAACAGGCACCAAGAGGAAATGGGATTGTTTGGCTTTGCAGGGAAGCCCTGAGCTGGCAGAGCAAAGAGGAACAAAGCCCATGGACTGGGGGCCACAGCCTGAATTTGGGGGCTGAGCAAGAGCAAAGCTGGGAGCAGCAACCTGGAAAAGCCTCGGTGAGTGGGAGCAGCCCCAGCAATGCTGGGGGAATTCAATTCCCCATCACACACAGCCTCCCTCCAGCCTTGAAAGGTTGTCAAAATATTTGGCTTATCAGGCAGCCTTCAAGCCTATCTTTCAATTAGCAGCTGGGGCAGCTGCTGGGTCAGATCCCAGCCCTGATCTGATTAAGGAGCTTTATGAAAAGGCAGCAGCAGTCAAGTCTCTGGGGCTGCTCCCCGTGCTGAGAATTACCTTGAAAACGCCTCGTCCAGACCATCATCCATTTCCTTTGTTGAGAGATAAAAAGAGAGACAAGGAGTTGCTAAGAGAGCTGCACAAAAGTGTATTTAGAGATCTGGCTCTGCACTCAGACTAAAAAAAATAATAAAATATGAAATATCTGTTGGCTCCTGAGTGCCTCAATCACCTCCAGGGAAAAGCTGAATCCCAGGGGTTTTTCCCTTTTGTTTTTTTTTTTTTTGCCCTCCATCCCTGCTCTGCTCCTTGAGAAGCCCTGGAGCTGCTCTGAGCTTCTCCATGCTCAGAGTGAGCAATTCCCAAAATCCCGGGATGCACTCACACTCACACTCACTGCAGTTAGTGAGTGTGAGAACTCTGAGCAGGGATTGGGGGTTGCAGCTGAACCTGCAGGGTTGGATTCACAGATATTATTTATATATAAATATAAACTTATAAATATAATTTTAAAATATATAAATAATATAATATAATATAATATAATATAATATAATATAATATAATATAATATAATATAATATAATATAATATAATATAATATAATATAATATAATATAATATAATATAATATAATATATATTATATTATATTATATTACCCATATATAAATAAATATAATTTAATAATCCCAGTTGTTCCCAGTTGATCCCAGTTGTTCCCAGTTGTTCCCAGCTGTCCCAGCTGTCCCAGCTGTCCCCCTTACCCACTCCAGGTTGTTGTTGCCCGAGGGGCTGGGCCCAAAGCTGCTCCTGTCCAGCTCTGGGGACTCGGAGCTGCCCAGGGGGGCCCTGGCAGGGTCCCCCAAATCCAGCAGGGTCCCCATGGCTGCAGCTGTGGGAGAGCAGGGGGGGTGAGGGGCAGCCCCAGGACCCCCCCAGGGGGGCAGGGCAGCCCCACCCCCCAGCAGATTTTGGGAAGGCTCCTGGTGCCCAGCCCTGCTCAGAGCAGCACCCCCAGATCTGATCTGACAGAGTCACATTGTCCCTGAGGGGACATTCCCAAATCCCCCAGGGACATCCCAAATCCTTCAGGGACATCCCAAATCCCCCAGGGACATCCCAAATCCCCCAGGGACATCCCAAATCCTCCAGGGACATCCCAAATCCCTCAGGGACATCCCAAATCCCTCAGGGACATCCCAAATCCTCCAGGGACATCTCCAGTTCCTCAGGGACATCCCAAATCCCTCAGGGACATCCCAAATCCCTCAGGGACATCCCAAATCCTCCAGGGACATCTCCAGTTCCTCAGGGACATCCCAAATCCCCCAGGGACATCCCAAATCCTTCAGGGACATCCCAAATCCCCCAGGGACATCTCCAGTTCCTCAAGGACATCCCAAATCCCTCATGGACAATCCCAAATCCCTCAGGGACACCCCAAACCCCTCAGGCTGTCCCCATCCCTGTCCAGGACAGTCCCCCCCCTCCCAGGGCCATCCCCTGCCCATCCCAGCTCTCCCTGGCTCACCTGGCACAGGGTGAGCAGCACCTTCTGAGCCAGGGCTGCTCGTCCCCTCTGCTGCCAGGATGGATCTTTCCCTCTTCTCCTTCTCTAAAAAAGGACAAAACAAAACAAAAAAAACCAAAAACAAAAAACAAAACAAAACAAAACCACCAAAATCCCATCAGTGCCTGCCAGAGCTTTTAGGGAGGAGGGATGGGGACACCTGAGGGTGCTTTTAGCACCTGGGGGAAGGTGAAAGCAAAAATCCCAACAGGGAGCAGGAAACCCAAAATCTGGCAAAGGAAACCTGGGAATTTGGGAGGCAGGAAAAAAATGGGAAAGAACCAAAAGCCCTGAGCTCCCTGTGCAGGGGGGAGGGGAGGGGATCTCACCTTCCTTTGCTGCCTGCCAGAACTCAAAGGCAATCCTGAAAGCCTGAGCCACGGTCAGGGTGACAGCCTGAGCCTGCAGGGGCAGAGAGAGGGCTGAAATCACTGAAATCAGTCACTGAAATCACTGAAATCATGGAAATCAATCACTGAAATCATGGAAATCAATCCCTGAAATCACTGAAATCAATCATTGAAATCACTGAAATCACTGAAATAAATCACTGAAATCACTGAAACCATGGAAATCAATCACTGAAATCACTGAAATCAATCACTGAAACCAATCATTGAAATCACTGAAATCTATCACTGAAATCACTGAAACCATGGAAATCAATCACTGAAATCAATCACTGGAATCAATCACTGAAATCATGGAAATCAGTCAGGGTGACAGCCTGAGCCTGCAGGGAGAGACAGAGCTGAAATCACTGAAATATCTCTGAAAATCACTGAAATCAGTCACTGAAATCACTGAAATCATGGAAATCATTGAAATCTCTGAAATCACTGACATCATGGAAATCATTGCAAAAGTGAGATCACAGCAATCACTGGAGCACCTGAAATCACTGAAATGAGACCATGGAAATCTCTGAAATCTCTGAAATAATCTCTGAAATCTCTGAAATCTCTGAAATAATCTCTGAAATCTCTGAAATAATCTCTGAAATCTCTGAAATCTCTAGATCTGCCTCCCACCCTGCAGCCCCCAGGCTGAGTTTCCTCTCCCAGCAGAACAAACCCAGAGCAGCTCCCAGGCCTGGGGGCCCAGCACCCCCAAAATCCAGGCAGGGGGGGCAGGGGGGCCCCAGAGGCAGCAGAGCCAATTTGATTTTATTGACAGGATTTCATTGAGCCCTGGCAGGCAGCAGAGCCCATCTGAATGTCAGAGCTATTTCCATCCCTGAGGGAAGTGCAAATGCTTGATGGCAAAAAAAAACCCCCTTAAATATGGTAATTAAGGATGAAACTCCTCACAGCTGTTTACAATTTCAGCTGTCACATCTGAATCAAGTTTAATAGAGCCAGCTACTGCTGAGAATTACCCAGGAACTAAAAATATGGATTCATGATGTGCCTGGGGCTGGGGGCATGCAGGGAGGGCTGGCAGCAGGATCACCTCAGCAGCAAGGTGCTCCTGCAGTTTACAGAGCAGCAAAAAGGAAATTATTGTGAGTTTTTGCCACCAAAAGGCTTTGGAGAACTTTATTTGGAGGGGGGGATGCACTGAGCTGATGCAGCACTGAGATAATTCTTTTAGCAGCAGGAAGATTTAAATTTTAATTTGCAGAGTGAGGCTTATCTTGGCCGAGCAAGGATGGGAGCACAGGCTGAGGAGAGGAGGGACAACTTGAGGATGCCATTATTGTCTCCAAAAGGGAAAAAAATAAATAAAAAATGAGCTGGGAGAGAATGGGCACAGAGCTGTGGGGGCTGAGCTGGGCCAGGTCCTTGCAGGGCGTGGGGCAGGGCAGGTCCTTGCAGGTGCTGCTGCAGGGTCAGTGCTCTCAGGCTCCCCCCAGAGAGGATTTCAGCAGCCAGGACAAGAATCCAGCTGGGATGAGCAGCAGGGAAAGAGCCTGGGAGCTCTCCCTGAGCCTTCCTCAGCCCCCCAGCCTCCTCCTCCTCCCCCTGCACTGACCATTTTCCTCTTGCAGCACAGGAAGGCGTGGCACTCCAGGCTCTCGTTCTGCTGGTTCTGGGCAATGTAGGCAAAGACTTTGTCATGGCTCTTGTCTGCTGTGCAGTAGGAAATCCTGCAAGGCAAACAGGGCTGGGGACAGCTCTGGGGACAGCCCTGGGCTCTGGGGACAGCTCTGGGGACAGCTCTGGGCTCTGGGGACAGGCTCCCAACCCTCCCCAGGGCCCAGCAGGGAGCACAGGGGGGGCACAGGGGGGCACAGGGGGCACAAATCCCTCCCAGAGTGCAGGAGGTGATGGCAGGGGCTGGGCAGGGTGAGACCCACGGGCACCAGAGAGAGAAACAGAGAGAGAGAAAAGAGAAAGAGAAAAGAGAAAGAGGAGAGAAGAGACAAAAGAAAGCGAAGAAGAGGGAGAGAGAGAAGAGAAAGAGAGAGAAGAAGAGAGAGAAGAGAAAGAAGAAGAAAAGGAGAGAGAAGAGAAAAAGAAGAGACAGAAGAAGAGACAAGAAGACAGAGAAGGAGAGGAGAAGAGAGAGAAGAGAGACAGGAGAAAGAATAGAAAAGGAAGAGAAGAGAGAGAAGAGAAAGAAGAAGAGGAGAAAGAAGAGAAAAGGAAGAGGAGAGAGAGAAGAGGGTGCAGGTTATGTGTAAATGCCCTGGATTCAGCCCCAGGGTGCTGAGAGCAGCCAGGGACAGCCCCAGGCACGGGGCAGCCCCAGCACTGACCTGTAAATGGAGATGTTCTCAATGAGCTCGTTGGTGCTGCTGTCCCTCAGCACGATCCCCCTCGGGGACACCTTCAGGGTCACCTTCTGCAGCTTCTTGCCACTGGCTTTGGCCTTTGGGAGGGAAAAGTGCCAAAAAGTGCCAGGGTTTGAACCCTGCCCCTCCACAGGGGTGGGAGCAGGTTCTGGGGACAGGGACACACCTGGGGCAGGTTGGGAATGAGGGGGTGACTGAAATCCCCCCTGCAGTGGGACAGTGGCTGGGCAGGAACCCCCAGAGGGGCTCTGGCCACGCTCCAAAAACTGTCCCAGCCCCAGGACAGGCTGAGGCAGCAGGGCAGAGCTCCTCACACAGCCAGGGCTGCTTATCAGGGGAGCCAGAGCCCAGCACAGAGAGCAGCCTAGAGCTGGGCTGGGCTCAGCCCAGAGCTGGGCTGGGCTCACCCCAAAGCCTGGGCTGGGCTCACCCCAGAGCTGGGCTGGGCTCAGCCCAGGGGCTGCCCAGTGCCTGGAACTGTCTGCAACCCCAAATTCCCTGGAGCTGCAGCTCTGAAACCCTTCCCAGTGAGAGTCCCCCAAAGATCAGGGCCAGCAGGGGACACTGAGGGCACACTCAGGGCACAGGGCACACTCAGGGGCATTCAGGGCACACTCGGGGCACACTTGAGGGACACTCAGGGGCACACTCAGGGACACTCAGGGGCACTCAGGGCACACTCAGGGACACTCAGGGACACTCACAGTGGCCACGATCCTCTTGACAGCAGCTGCTGAGAGCTCCTCTCCCTTGGGCTGCTCCACCAGGGTCATGCCCAGGTACTTGAGGCTGAAGAGCATCCCCTCCAGCAGAGTCTCCCTCGTGTCTGTCCAGTTCTCAGGCAGCTCTGGGGACACACGGGAGGCTCCTGGAGCCAGAGCCAGGAACAGCCCCAAAGGGCTCAGAGCACCCCAAAAGGCTCAGAGCACCCCAGGAGAGGGCCCAGGGGCTCAGAGGGGAGGCAGCAGCACCTGAGCCACCAGGAGCTGCCCTGGAGCCTCCAAGGCAGCAAAACCAAACCCCAAAACCTTCCCAGGAGCCGCAGCCAACAGCAGCGACCCTCAGGAGCCCCCAGCAGTGCCCTGGCCCTGCTCGGATCAAACGGGATTTGCTGCTAAGCCCGGGCAGAGCCGGGATCCAGGAGAGGAGAACGGGGAGAGGTCACAGCTGAACCCCTGGGGACACCCCCGAGCTGCTGGGGGGGGGGCTGAGCACAGGGACAAGGTCAGGGGGGATCCTAAACCTGAAATTGCACGGCAGGAGCCTAAATCAGCCCGGGATGTGCTGAAGGAGCAGGAGGCAAAAGCCAGAGCCCCGGGGAGGGAGGGAAAAACCAGCGCGAGCAGCCACAGCCACAAGGTTTGTTGTCGCCTCGGGGGTGGCCCCGCGGGGCCATCGATCGTGGGGACAGGGCCAGCAGCGGGACGGGGTCACGGAGTGACCGGAGGGGCAGCAGCCTTGGCTGGGGGACACGGGGACACAGGGACAGGGGGACAGAGGGACACGGGGACACAGGGACAGGGGGACAGAGGGACTCGGGGACAGGGCCACCCCCAGCCTGGGGCAAGCAGCGCAAGGGGCGGAGCAAAACGTGCGGCGAAAAGTGAAGCCAAAAGTGAAGCTAGAAGTGAAGCCAAAAGTGAAGCCAAAAATGAAGCTAAAAATGAAGCTAAAAGTGAAGCCAAAAGTGCCAAAAGAGCGGCGAGAGAGACCCAAAGTGCAGCGAGAAGCGAGTGCGGGGGCTGGGATGGAGGAGGGAGCGCGGGCGGGGGAAACAGAGCGGAAAGAGGGGAAGGAGCGGGGAAAGTGAGCGGGGAAAGTGAGCGGGAAAGTGGCGGGGTCGGGGGTTCGGGGGTTCGGGGGTCGGGGCTCGCTCACTCTGGTGCCGCCCGCCCGCCCAGGCCCGCGCCCCGCCGGGGCTCCGCAGCAGGGCCCGGCCCGCCGAGCGCAGCGCGTCCATCCCGGCCCGGCCCGCGAAACGGGAGGGGCGGGGCTATGCTAATGAGCGGTGACGTCACCGACACGCCCTGGGATGGGGCGCGCCACGCCCATCCCGCGCGGGGAGGGCGCGAAGTTCCGCCGGGTCCCAAAAACTCTGCGGGGTCCCAAAAACTTCACGGAGGTCCTAAAGCTGGGCAGAGACGCAAAAGTTGTGCAGGGTCCCAAAAGCTCCACGAGGTCCCAAAACTGTGCGGGGTCCCCAAAACTCCACGGGGACCCTAAAGTTGTGCACAGACCGAAAAGCTCAACAGGGGTCATCAGATCATCTCCTACCCGGCAGCAATTAAAGCCTGGCTTAGATGGAATGTCTCTTACCGAATTCCAGGATTAATTAGCCCAGCCCTGCACACTCCGGGCTACCAGAAGCAAATCTCTTCTTCCCTTTCTTAATTTTTTAAATTTTTTTTTGACACGCACACAGGGGATCCGCTCTGAGCCCAGCCCAGCTGCAAAATCCAACCCCCAGCCCAAGGAGCAGCCGGGCTTTACCCTGAATTGTGGATGGGAAAAACACCCTCAGTGCCAGCTGTGCTGGAGGCAGCAGAGCCTGGCACAGCCTGGCACAGCCTGGCACAGCTGGAACAGCTGGCACAGCTGGAACAGCCTGGCTGGGGTGCCGGGGGGGCACACCTGCGGTCCTGGGGGGTCTCTGCTCCTCTGCACATCCCAAATTCCTCCCCGGCTCCTCAGAGCTTTTTGCCAGATGAGCTCAGGAAATTTGGAGTTTCACAGCCCAGAGCTGCCCAGGAAATGTTGTGGCTTTTTGAGGAATTTGATGAAATGTTGTTTTTGGGGAATTTGGGGATTTTTCATTCACCAAAAAAGGCTGCTCAGCCTTGAGGGAGGGCTGTGGGCTCCTCCCGGGGATTCTCCAGCTCCTTTTCAGGTGCAAACTCTGCTGGGAGGGGAAAGGGGCTGGAATGAATTAATTGTCCCGGGGTAAGAACAGAGTTCAGTCACTTCTTTGGGTTAATTCTGCTTTTTATCACGAGCTCAGCCTCATCTCGTGATAAACTGGATTAGTTCTCCCGGCAGTGCTGGAGCTCAGACTGACACCAGCCCATCGTGTTACATAATGGAGCCAAGATAAAAATACAGCGGGTGAAATATCAGCTGGGAGAGGGAAAAACCGGAGCAGCCGCGTTCGGTGCGTGCTGCAAAGAGAGGGGAGGGATCCCAGCGCTGGAAGTGTCACCGGGATCCCAAGCCCAGGGAATCAAACCCTGCACAAATCGGGATTTATTTAAACCTCGTCACGTGCTGGGCACAGCCAGAACCGTCCTGGGGAGGGAAATATTCCAATGAAAGTGCTGAGAGGAGTTTTTTGGGAAGAACCTGCGCTCTCCATCTCTTAGTTTTGTGCATTTCCTTTGGGAAAAGTTTCATTTTCATCCCAGCCCTGGAGGAGCTGCTGGCACCTTCCTCCTCCTCTCCTCTGCCACCCCGACCTGGGTGAGAGCCACGACATCTGAATTACAGGAAAATTCATTCATCAGTTAATTCATTCTTCAGTTAATTAATTTTTCAGATTTCTTCAGTCCCCCCCCTTTTTTTTCTTTCTTTCTTTTTTTTCTTTCCCCCCCCCCAGCTCTGCCCTCTCCCCTGTTTTATTCTGCATTTCTGCTGTCATTTTTCTCCCTCCAAGCTGATTTTTGTGCCTTTGCCCCCAAGCCCTGCACATTCTGCAGCCCCTGGTGTCCCCCCCCATTAAACTGAATATTCTGCAATAAAAGCAGCAGATGGGCAGGGCTGGGCTGCTCTGCCTGGGCAGATTTTGGAGCTAATAATAATTGTAACCATCTCCCTGGGTAATGCTGATAATCTCCTTACCCAGCCCGGGCTGAGCCCGGCCTTTTCTGGGCCTGGGACATCCCAGCCCCAGGTGTGACAAACGAGGTTTAATTTCTTAAGTAAAATGTAAAAGTTTGATAAAGGATAATAGGAGACAAAGATAATAAAGTCAGGTTTAACAGCTGGGTGTTTGGCATTTAGTTAAGAGCATTTTTGTTGATTTTGAAGAGAATTCACATCCCTTTTTAATGAATATTTATGGATATTTATGCATATTTATATTTCTAAACCACTACTAAGAAATTTTAACTACAGTGTGACTTTTCTCAGCCAATCCTGTTCTAACACACAGATTTATTTATGCTATTCTGCCACATTTATACCAACTTTATTCTTTCTATATCTCAAACTTTATAACTAAACTGTTGGTTTTTTTTTTTTTTTTTTTTTACTTAACATGTATCTGCTTTAAGCTTTAAATCTGCATTCTTGTTTTTAGCACCTAAGCTTGGGAGCTTTTCCCAGAGCCTCAGTTCAAATTCTGTGTTTTCAATTTTCTCAGTTTAAATCCTGTGGTCCATTTTCTCAGTTCAAATTCTGTTTTTAATTTTCTCAGTTTAAATCCCGCGTTCCATTTTCTCAGTTTAAATCCTGTTTTCAAATTTCTCAGTCTAAATTCTGTTTTCCATTCTCTCAGTTTCAATCCCCTGCTCTTCCCCAGCTTCCTTTTCCAGCCCCAACCTTTGGAGAATTTTTTGCATCCTGACCTCCCCAGGTTGGCTCCACCTGCAGCCCCTTCCCCTTCGGGCACAAATTTGGAACGAGGGGACCCCAAATTTTGTCCCAGCCCCCCTCCTGTCCCCCGGGATATTTCCCCATTGTCTGTTTCAATAAAATAAATGGAATTGTTGGGAGATCTCCAAACCGAGGTGCCATCGGCGCTGCTGCCGTTTCCATGGCAACCTGCGTTTGTTTTTTGGAGCTGCTCCACGATAATTAATAAAAACCTCCCCTGCACGTGGGCCCTGCTGGCACAGCTCCCCCAGGGCACGTGGAAACACCAAAAAAAGGAAAAAAAACTCCCCAACTTTTCTTTTTCAGGTTGGGATTATCGTGGTTCTGGTCCCTCATCCCCCATACATTGTCAATAAAAAAAAAAAAAAAAAAAAAAAAAAAAAAAAAAAGAGTATGAAAAAGATAGAAATATTCTAAAAATGTATTCTGATTTCTTCTTCTTTTTTTTTTTTTTTTTTTTTTTTTTAATTCTATTAACTAAGTTTTTTTACACCCTTTAAAGTTTAAGCCTGCTTTGCTCTCCTGATTCTTATCTGGAAAATAAAGATGGGAGGTGAGAATTGCTGAGCCCCGAACCCCCCGGGCCGGGGCTGCTTTGGGGCTGAAACCCCTGAAATTCCTGAAATCCCTGAAATCCCTGAAATGTCTGAAATCCCTGAAATCCCTGAAATCCCTGAAACCCCTGAAATTTCTGAAATCCCTGAAATTCTGAAATCCCTGAAATTCTGAAATCCCTGAAATCCCCGCTGGGATTTCTCCCTCTGGATTTCTCCCTGGGCTGTTTGGGCTGCTCCTCCAGGAGAGGATCCCGAGGAGAAGGGAATTAATTAATTAATTAAATGATTCATTAATTCATTAATTCATTGTGCCCTCAGCTGCCCTTTCCCAGCCGGTTTCTGGCACAGGACCCCCCCGCCCCAGCACTGACTCTGCACCCAGCGATCATTAGCGAGCATTTGCTGCCTTTCCTAATTAAAGCTCGGCTCATTAACGCTTTAATGACTCCCCGGGCTGCAGGTGAGGGCAGAGTGAATCCTGCTGCGTTCCGGGCAGGAATTACCGAACCAGCGCCGGGAGAAGGGGCGGGGACTGTGCAGAGGAGGAAAATTCGGATTATTGAACAGCGGGCTCGGCCATTCCCAGGCAGGAATTTCGCCCCGGGAATCCCAAATGCAGCCGGAGCCGAGCGCTGGGCAGGAAAGGGAATTCTGGAATGGGAGAGGAGGAATTAAAAAATCCTAAAGCCGGGGGGGACCCCAAAGGCAGAGGGAACCCAAAGGCAGGGAACCCCAAAACGAAGAGAATCCCAAAACCAAGGGAACCCCAAAACCAAGAGAATCCCAAAACGAAGAGAATCCCAAAACCAAGAGAATCCCAAAACGAAGAGAACACCAAAACCAAGGGAATCCCAAAACCAAGGGAATCCCAAAAGCAGGAGAATCCCAAAACCAAGGGAACCCCAAAAACTGCCTGGGGTGGGAATGTAACCCCAAAAACTCTGCCTAAACTGGGGTATCACCCCAAAATCCTCCCTGGGCTGGGGGAGGTCACCCCAAAATTGGCTCCTGGGCTCCTCAGCAGGGTCAGGGCACTGAAACCCAGAAATGCCAAAGGGGAAAATCAAGAATTAATTCTGCTTTCTGTGACTGGGGAACATCAATGCTGGAAAAAAAAAAACCCAGGAGGAAAAGTTTGATCAGAAACAATCCCAGAGAGGGGGGAGAGCAGAGGGTTTGGTTGGAAATAATTTAATTTTTGTTGTTGTTGTTTCTGAAGTTTGGCTGCTGGCAGCAAAACCCTGAGCACGAATTTCTGAGCTCAGTAAATTTCCTTTTCCTCCACACAACAACCAGGCTGGGAAGTTCCATCCCAATGTCATATTTAGGAAATAAAAATGAATTTTTTTCCAGCCTGTGGAGCTGGGGAAGCTCCTCCGAGGGACCCGGAGCCCTCTCGTGGCTGCTGGGGACAGAACACGAAGGAATTGCCTTTGAATTTTCTCTCCAACTCCCCTTTTGTGTCATTGGAAGGAGATTTTTGGGTTTGGAGTTCAGAAAAATCAATCTGCACATCCAGATGTCCTGAGAAATGAAATGTTTGGAGCAGCTCCTGGGAATGGCAGGATGAAGAAAAAAGGAATTTTTTTTTTTTTTTTTTTTTTGGCCTCCCTTGGAGCCAGTTTTTCCAAGGTGCTGAAGGCAAAAGTAGGGGCAGGCAAATAATTTCCAAAATTGAATTAAAAAGGAAGAAAAAGGGAAAAAAAGGAGGAAAAAAGGGGGAAAAAAAAGGGGGAAAAAAGAGGGAAAAAATGGGGAAAAAAAAGGGGAAAAAAAGGGGGGGAATGAGAAAAAAAAGGGGGAAAATGGAAAAAAATAGGGGGGAAAAGGGGAAAATAGATAGAATAAACTAATAAAAATGTAATAATAAAAAAAACAATATTTCCTCAGGGAAGTCCTGCAGTGGCTCCAGCAGGATCCTGGGACAGAGTTTGGAGTTTCCTGAAGGATTTTACCTGGAGGCCAAAAAAATCCCAGGAGCCAAAGGCAAGAGGGTTTTCCCAAAAGGAAAAACTTACCTGGAATAAAAACCAAAATTTCCTTTGTGCTTCTTCAGGGCAGTTAAAAATGAAAAAAAAAGAAAAAGAAAAAAAAATTTTTTTTTTTTTTTCCTTTTTTATCTGCAAGAAAATGTTTATTCTTGGTAAACCCCACAGAAATAATAATAATATCTCTGGGATTGGGGGGGTGAAATTTGGATAATTCAAAATAAATTAAAAAAAAAAATTTTTTTCAAAAATCAAAATATTTCCTTTTCTGAACTTGCACTGCATGTTTGTAAAATCCTGAAACTGGGGCTGGTTTTTTCCTGGCTCCCCTCAAATTCCAAACTCTGAGTCACTGCAGAAGTTACCAGTGCAAAAACCCCTTTTTGTGGGTACAAATGCACATTTTTGTGGGTACAAATCCCTTTTTTTGTGGGTATAAATCCCGTTTTTGTGGGGATAAATCCAGATTTTTGTGAGTGTAAACACCCCTTTCTGTGGGTATGAATAGACATTTTTTGTAGGCATAAACCCCCCTTTTTGTGAGTATAAACATCCCTTTTTGGGGGTATAAACACACATTTTTGTGGGTATAAATCCCCATTTTTCTGGCTACAAATTCCCATTTTTGTGAGTGTAAACACCCCTTCCTGTGGATATAAATCCCCATTTTTGTGGGTCTAAACCCCCACTTTTTGAGGATATAAACACCCCTTTCTGTGGGTATAAATGCACATTTCTGGGGGTACAAACTCCCCTTTTTCTGGGTATAAACACATATTTTTGTGGGTATAAATCCCCCTTTTTGAGGATATAAACACCACTTCTTATGTGTATAAATGCACTTTTTTGTGGGTATAAACCCTCCTTTTTTCTGGGTGTAAACACAATTTTTTTTTTTTTGTACAAACCCCCCTTTTTAAACTTTGTGCAATTTGTGACTTCCCTTGAAAACCCCTTACCCAAAAAAACCCCAAAAAACTCCTTTGGGGTTGGAAACCATCGAGGCAGGAGGGGAGATCAGAGTGTCAAATCAGAATAAAATAAAGTGTAAAATCAGAATAAAATAAAAATAAAGTGTAAAATCAGAATAAAAGAAAAATAAAGTGTGAAATCAGAATAAAAGAAAGTGTAAAATCAGAATAAAAGAAAAATAAAGTGTGAAATCAGAATAAAAGAAAGTGTAAAATCAGAATAAAAGAAAAAGAAAGTGTCAAATCAGAATAAAAGAAAATGTAAAATCAGAATAAAATAAAGTGTCAAATCAAAATAAAATAAAATAAAATGAAATAAAATAAACCCCCCAGAAGTGCAGCTTTTCCTGCCCAGCTCCAGCCTGGCTCTCCTTCAGCTCCTGCAGCCTCCCAGTGCAGAACCAGCGAGTCCAGAACAACTCTGAGCTTTTATTTGGACCAAAAAGAAACAGAGGATGGAGCCTGGAACCCCCAAATTCCCATGAGCAGCTCTGGAGTGAGCCTGGATACAGAAGCTGGATGACAGTGAAAAGAGGGGGGGAAAAAATACTTTAAACCATCAAGTTTCCTCTTGAAATGTCTTTTTTTTTTTTTTTTTTTTTTTTTTTTTTTTTCCCAAGGCACTGTGAACAAGACTCTTTTAATTCTCAATGACTAAAAAACACCAATGGGGATAGAAATAGAAATATTTCACACAACAACCACCAGCACATCAGCAGCTATTCTTTATTCCTTCCCTTCAACAACACCCCTGGAATTTGTTTGGTCCTCTGAGGGGGAAAAAAAAAAAAATCAAATTATCTTCTGCAACATCCACGTGTTTGTATTGAATACATTTATAAATCAAAGCTTTGTTGGATTGTTTTACCCTTTCACTGGGAAAACTGAAGGGTTTTCCTCCCTGGGTGAATCTGCAAATCCAATTTGACCATGAAATAAAAAACTGAGGGGAAAGGGTTCAAAACCAAGCAAAGCCCTGTGGTTTTTTTGTTGTTTTTTTTTTTCTTTTTTTTTTCAAGAGGAAACCATGCAAGAATACATAAAAAGGCAAAATTGGCTACTTGAAAACCAAGAATTGTTTTTTTAATGCATTGGCCAAGGAAAACAAATCTCAAAGTTCTGTGAGGTTTTTCTAAAAATTTACAAGAAAAAAAAAAAAACAACCCCCCCAAAAAAAAAAAAAAAAAAAAAAAAAAAACCACAGATGGGCAGTTCTAGTTCAATGCTCTTTTCTCCTGCTGGAAATGACAACAAACACAGTTCCCACACCAAAGAATGTTTTGTTTTTTTGCCCTGGGGCACAGAGAACCTTGGCATTGGGCTCATTTTTTCAGGGGCTGGTAGACAGAGGCGTTGGGGTCGAGTCCAGAGGGGCTGGGCTCCACGAATTTGGAGGAGTAGTGGGGGGCCACAGGGCTGAGGGTGCTGGTGGCTGCAGTGTAGGAGATGCTGGGCATCACTGCCATCACCTCTGCAATCTTCTGCTTCAGCTCCTTGATCTCCTGGTCCTTCTGCAGCACCTGCCCTGCAGACAGCAAAGCACAGCCTCAGGGCCTGAAATCACACCCTGAGAGCCTGAAATCACCCTGAAATCACACCCTGAGAGCCTGAAACCACCCTGAAATCACACCCTGAGAGCCTGAAATCACCCTGAAATCACACCCTGAGAGCCTGAAATCACCCTGAAATCACACCCTGAGAGCCTGAAACCATCTCCTGATAGCCTGAAATCACCCTGAAATCACACCCTGAGAGCCTGCAATCACCCTGAAATCACACCCTGAGAGCCTGAAACCACCCTGAAATCACACCCTGAGAGCCTGCAATCACCCTGAAATCACACCCTGAGAGCCTGAAATCACACCCTGAGAGCCTGAAATCACCCTGAAATCACACCCTGAGAGCCTGAAATCACACCCTGAGAGCCTGCAATCACCCTGAAATCACTCCCTGAGAGCCTGAAACCATCCTGAAATCATCCCCTGACAGCCTGAAATCATCCTGAAACCATCCCCTGACAGCCTGAAATCATCCCCTGATAGCCTGAAACCATCTCCTGACAGCCTGAAATCATCTCCCCTGCAGAGAGCAAAGCACAGCCTCAGGGCCTGCCTGAAATCATATCCTGAAATCATCTCCTGAGAGCCTGAAATCATCCTCTGAAATAATATCCTGATATTCCTGAAATCATCTCCTGAAATTATCCTGCCACCGTGAAACCATCCCCTTTGTGTAACCAACTGCAGCCTGAGAGATTTCCCACAATCACATTTCCTGCCTTTGTGTGATCACCCACACCCAGACCACACTTCCCAACCCCTGCTGTTCTCTGCCTCCCAAAATCTGATGGGTATCTGTGACATTTGACCAATTCTCCACAGAGCTGCCCCAGGGATGGTTTTTACCCACCACTGCTTACCTGGCAGAATTATGACAACAAAAAAATACCAATTACTGATTGCTCCAAGGAAATAAAAAGGAGCTCACACCAAGCTGGGTGGAGCTGTGACCCCTCTCATTCCCCAGCACTGAGCTCCTCTGTCTATACAAAATAAAACAATCTCCATTTTGCTGGATTTGGAGATTTTTGTACCTTGGGCAATCTCCAGCTGCCTTTTGGCATCTCCCAGGGCAGAGAACAGGTCCAGCTTGATCCTGGTCTCTGCACTCAGGCTGTTCTCCAGGTGCTGGGTCTTGTCCTGCATGGCTGAGAGTGCAGACATCAACACCTCCGTGTCCTTCTCGTTCTCCTTGTACTTCCTCAGCTCCTGCAGGGACAGGGAATGGGGGAAATGGGGGTTTGGGGGGGAAAATGTGAGTAAAAATGGGAGTTTGGGAGGGGAAAATGTCAGCCTAGGGCAAAAAATGGGAGCTTGGGGGTAAAAAATGTGAGCCTGGGGGGGGGAAATCAGGGTAGGAATGGGAGAAATGTGAGCCTGGGGGGGAAACATGTGAGCCTAGGGCAAAAACCATCCTGGGATGGGTGGGATGGAGCCCCTGGATGCTGGGATGGTTGGGATGGAGCCCTGGATGCTGGGATGGGTGGGATGGAGCCCCTGGACCATGGAATGGTTGGGATGGAGCCCCTGGATGCTGGGATGGGTGGGATGGAACCCCTGGATGCTGGGATGGGTGGGATGGAGCCCCTGGATGCTGGGATGGGTGGGATGGAGCCCCTGGATGCTGGGATGGGTGGGATGGAACCCCTGGATGCTGGGATGGATGGGATGGAGCCCCTGGATGCTGGGATGGTTGGGATGGAGCCCCTGGATGCTGGGATGGTTGGGATGGAGCCCCTGGATGCTGGGATGGTTGGGATGGAGCCCCTGGATGCTGGGATGGTTGGGATGGAACCCCTGGATGCTGGGATGGGTGGGATGGAGCCCCTGGATGCTGGGATGGTTGGGATGGAGTCTCTGGCCCCTCCTGGTGCCCCCACCCCACCCCCTGGGCACTGCCCTCCCTGGGCATTGTCCCCATGCAGACCCAGCATTTGGGAGGGCTGGCAGCTCCCCCTGGGGCACAGCCCCTGGTGCTGGGGCATTACCTGAACCTTCATTTCCAGCTCCCTGATCTGATCCTCCTTCAGTTTGATGTCCAGGCTCAGCTTCTTGCACTCGGCCTCCAGCTCCCGGATGCGGCTGCGCAGGGTCTCGGTGCATTCCCCCCTGCAGGGACACACGGGGACATGGGACACAGCCAGGGACATCCCCACCCCCTGCAGGGACATGGGACACAGCCAGGGACATCCCCACCCCCTGCAGGGACACACAGGGACACACGGGGACATGGGACACAGCCAGGGACATCCCCACCCCCTGCAGGGACATGGGACACAGCCAGGGACATCCCCACCCCCTGCAGGGACACACGGGGACATGGGACACAGCCAGGGACACCCTCACCCCCTGCAGGGACACCCAGGGGCATGTCACCCCTGCAGGGACACCCAGGGACATGTCACCCCCTGCAGGGACACACAGGGACATGAGCCACAGCCAGGGGCCTCAAATACACCAAAACTGGAGCAGGAAAAGAAGAAACCAGCTTTGGTCTTCTCAGCAAAATGATTCCACTCATGGCAGCAAAGCAGGAAGTTGCTCAATGTTACACTTCAAGAATTGGGAGATTTGGGATTTGGTGAAATGGGGAGAGCAGAAAAGCAGAATAATTCTGTTCAGAATAATTCTGTTCAGAATAATTCTGTTCAGAATAATAATAATAATAATAATAATAATAATAATAATAATAATAATAATACTGTTCAAACATTTGGAGCCCTGCAGGTTAAAGTGTTAAACTGTGGGACAACAGCAAGCCCTGAGCAGGAAATCCCAGCATTTTGGCCATGGCACTGCACAGATCCTGAATTCCCAGCCCCCAGGTGAAAGGAGCTGCTCCTCTGAGCAGGACACACATCTCTGAGAGCACAGCAGGGAATTCAGAGCCCACTCATCCTTCCCATGTGTAAATGTCATGCAGGCACTGAGGCTCAGCTGCAGGGGAGGACATCTCCCTTGTTGCAACACAAATCAACCTCTCAGAGCAAATAAAGCTGGGTTGTTTTCTTTTAAATAAAAGATTTTTTTTTTTTTTTAATAAAAGGCTTTTAAAAGAAAAGACTTCTCAAAAGAAAAGCTTTTTGCAATCAAAGATCCACCCCAGGCTCCCCAGGGCACAGCACCTGGTGGCAGCAGCAAAGGCCACAGCTCGTGCAGCAGTTGCTTCTTCCAATTTCTTCCTTTTCTTTTCTTCCATTAATTGTTTTTCTACAAAGGTTCTTGCCTCCTGCTCTGCCTTTAGCTTCTTCTCCAGCTGGCTGATCATTTGTTTGTCTTTTTGTTTCATCTGTACAGTGTTGTGCAATCTGCAGGGGGACAGGGACAGGAGTCAGTGCAGGGTTCTGCTCCCAAACCCAACCAGGCTTTGATTCAAACCAACCCCTGTGGATTTGCCTCCCATTTTTAGGATTATTTCCTAACAGCACTGAGAGTTTTGCACCACTTAATTCTGGTTTGTCTCAGTCTCTTCTGCCTTCACTCAGAGCTAGGATTAATGAATACATGATGGAAATGGATTTTCTCATGTTGGGGCTTGGTTGTTTATCAAATCTTATCTAAAGTACACAAAGTTCAGCAGCACTTCCAGCCACCTGCTAGAAGTGAGGAAAATGGAGCCAGATCCAGTCTTTTAAAGCCAAACAGTCCAATAGATAATTAACATTTATATTATTTATCCTTTGAACTCAATAACTAAATTCCCATGACACTCAGTGTGACACTGACCAACCAGCAACTCCAACCTGAAACCCATGAAGAAGAAGGAAGATGAATGAATGAAGACCCCCCAGGTGTGTGTGACCCCCAGGCAGGACAGTGACACCTACTTGCTCTGCAGCAGCTCGTTCTCCTGTGTGACCCCAATCCCCCAGCCCTGTGTGACCCCCCAGCCCCGTGTGACCCCCAGGCAGGACAGTGGCACCTACTTGCTCTGCAGCAGCTCGTTCTCCTGTGTGACCCCCCAGCCCTGTGTGACCCCCCAGGTGTGTGTGACCCCCAGCAGGACAGTGGCACCTACTTGCTCTGCAGCAGCTCGTTCTCCTGTGTGACCCCCCAGCCCTGTGTGACCCCCCAGCCCTGTGTGACCCCCCCAGGCCTGTGTGACCCCCAGGCAGGACAGTGGCACCTACTTGCTCTGCAGCAGCTCGTTCTCCTGTGTGACCCCCAGCCTCCCAGCCCTGTGTGACCCCCAGCCCTGTGTGACCCCAGGCAGGACAGTGGCACCTACTTGCTCTGCAGCAGCTCGTTCTCCTGTGTGACCCCAATCCCCCCAGGTTTGTGTGACCCCCCAGCCCTGTGTGACCCCCCAGCCCCGTGTGACCCCCAGCAGGACAGTGGCACCTACTTGCTCTGCAGCAGCTCGTTCTCCTGGCGCAGCTGGCCCATCTCTGCGCGCGTGCCGCGCTCGGCCGAGCTCAGCGAGCTCACCTGGCTGCGCAGCTCCTGCTCCACCTGCCTGCTGGCCTGCAGGTCAGCCTTTAGCTTCTTGATGTCCTGTTCCAACCTGCCAGACACAATGCACAGCACAGCTCAGCCTCCTGCCTCTGACACGGCTCAGGGGGTGATACAGGATGTGACCCAAACTGAGGATTCTGTCACAGCTGTTAAACAGGTGGGGCAGTGCCCCGATCTCCATGGCAGATACCTGCTGTTATGGGGCAGGTGTTCCTGATCTCTGTGGGGATATCTCCTGTTAATAGGCCAGGTGTTAAAAACCAGGCAGGGAAGGGATCCTGATCTCCATGGGAGATAGCTCCTGTCAATGGGGCAGGTATTAAAAACCAGGTGGGGCAGTGATCCTTATTTCTGTGAGAAATATCTCCTGTTAATGGGGCAGGTGTTAAGCCAGGTGGAGCAGTGTTCATTATTTCCTTGGGAGATATCTGCTGCTAATGGGCCAGCTTTAAACCAGCTGGGCAATCATCTTTATCTTCCCACAGCCCATCCTCCCTCCAGGAGAGATCTCCTGTTCATGGCCAGTGAGTCCCAGGGCATGGCTGATAAAATTCCATCATCCCATGGGAGATGCTCCAGCCAGGGCAGGAGCCAAACATTCCTACCCAGATAAAAACTGACATTTTGGACACCAAGGTACCTTCTTTCCACTGGATTCCAGAGGAAAGCCAGACCTTTCCACATCATCCCTGCACCTTCAGAGGAAACTGCCCCTTCTCCAGGAGCACTGCTCCAGCTGAGCCACATCTGCCACTGCAGGAGGATGCAGCCACCATGGAATGGGACTGTGCCAACACCCTGACTGACTGACGGGTGTCAGCTTGGATTCTGACTCTGGCAGGGTTTGGGACTGTTCTTTGTAATACTGCATTTCTATTTTAATTTTCCTAGTAAAGAACTGCTATTCCTAATTCCCATATCTTTGCCTAAGAGCCCCTTAATTTCAAAATTACAATAATTTGGAGGGAGGGGGTTTCCATTCTGCATTTCAAAGAGAAGCTCCTGCCTTTATTGGCAGCCACCTGTCCTTCAAACCCAGACACCCCTCAACCCCAAGGTTCAGGTGTGCTCTTTAAAAAAAAGCAGAATAAAGCTTGAACTCTCAAAGTTTCAGGCCCCCAAACAAAGCTTCAGATTCTCACAATTCTCTGATTGTGTCCTTGCTAAATAACCAGATTTCATATAAAATATTTATATAAAATTAAAATTCTAAATCAAAATTTTATATAAAATAAAAAACTTTAAAGAAAAATTTTATATAAAATTTTCTGTAATTCCATGTAGAGCCACACACACCTCAGAGCCCCCACAGGAATTCCATTTTCTCTGAAATCTGAGAGGTTCTAAAGCAGGATAAACCAGATTTCATTCTGTTCCACAAATGCTGGCTTTGATTTGCTACCCAGGGCTGAGCTGGATTGTCACCTCAACATGTTGGTATTTTCTTGCAGCACATGATGTGCATGCTGAGTAAGGAGGATGTGTTAAGTCATCCCCAGCTCAGGAGTCAGTAAATTTAGTTTTAATTGCTCTTGAACACAGACCATCTGCTCTACACTTGAAATTGTAGCTTTGGAAAGTTCCTGAAGATTCATGTAATCTTATTAATTAAAATACTGTTAAATAAAACACACATTTTGGAATAGAGGCACTCAGCTCACTTTGATTTTTTTCCCCCACAAATAAGGTTATTGATTCTTAGAGTAAAAACCCATCACAGGTGAATAATCAACCTTTTAAACACTTATTTAAAGCAAATACAGCCCAGCCATGCTCACACAAGCCTCCTTTGCTCTGCCAGCCATTGATTGGAGAGTTTTTAAATGGCCAGAAAGAAGATGGAGGTGGTTTTATTTCCTAGGTTGCATTCTGCACAATCACAAAAAAGCCAAAAAGGTGACACCCAGCAGGGCAGGTGAATGGCTGGAGCTGCTTGATTTCCTAAGGAAACATTTCTGGGCTTCAGGGCAGGGAAATCTCAGGTAAAAGCAATGAGAGATGAGCAGGGAGAACATGCTGTGCACTGAATGAATGCAGGGGGAGGGTGGAGTCCCCAGAGCTGTGGGAATGCAGCAAAGTGGGGCTGGAACAGTTTTAACTGTTTTAACAAAAACCCAGAGAGGTGAGAGGGTGAATGAAGAGCCAGGAGCTGGGACTGGCTGGGCTGGGACACCTCAGACAAAGCAAATCTCAGCAGTGCCCTCCTGGGAAAATCAATTCCTTCAGTGCACTAGAAATGGCCAAAAACACCCTTAAACAGGAAAAAAAAAAAATTAAAAATCAACTTACAGGCAAATAGTAACAGCACAAAGAAATACCCACCTGAGAGGGAAGTGCAGGAATCCCTCCAGCACCTGGAACCTGCAACCCTGCCCAAATATCCCAAAATGGGAACAGCAGCAGCTGCCTTTGGGTGAGTGCTGCCACCCTGGGCACTGCTAAATGATGGACAGGGCAGTTGTTGGGCAAAGAAATCAGAGTTTCATTTCATCTGCCAAAAAAGCAGCAGCCCAGGGTTTTAGAGAGAGGAAATATTTTAATTAAAGAGGGTGAGAAGCTGGAGGAAGCACTGCCAGGCTGGGGGTGCCAACAGCTGATGGGGTTTAATCCAGGTTTTCATAAACAGGTGGAAAAATGCTGTTTCAATAGGGAAATGCACCTGAATGCCACTTTCCCATCAATAATTTCAATATCCATGGCTCCAGGGATAACTGAAGATGAAACAGCTTTTACCTACAGCTCAGACTGAGATACCCCAGGATTTATTTTGGGTGTTGAGTACTCCAGAAAAAGCCTGAGCAGATAAAGCCTGAAGAGCTCTGAGGTGCTGGCACAGGACCTGACTGTGGCTGAATTTGGATTTTTGGCACAGGGGAACTGCCCTGAGTTCAGATGTGGAGCCATCTGCTCAGGGCCATTCCTGCACCTGAGTGTTCCCAGGGCTGCTGCAGGAAAAATCCTGCAGGATCCACAGGGAACACTCAGGGATGGGGCCACAGCCACAGCTTTTCCTTTTAAATACACAGAATTTGTGGGGCTGGGGAGGGTGGAACAGCCACAGCTTTTCCTTTTAAATACACAGAATTTGTGGGGCTGGGGAGGGTGGAACAGCCACAGCTTTTCCTTCTGAATACACAGAATTTGTGGGGCTGGGGAAGGTGGAACAGCCACCAGACATCACTTGTAAAAAATTAGCACAAAATTTCTCTCTTTCCAGTAAATGCCACACAAAACCACTGGAAATTGCTTTTGCAACAGGCTTGTTTGGAATGAGGCTCCACAGTGAGATTTTAGCAGGTTTTAATTATCCCTTTTCATTCCATTGAAGGTTTTGCTGAAGGTTTTGAACACCAGAGCAGAGAAAATCTGTTTTCTACCAATTACAGAGCAAAGGCTCTGTAATTCCTGTCTCCCTAAAATGAGGAATATCATCATTTGATTTTATAATAATCATAATAATGGATAATCCATCACCATGCAGAGGAGTCCTGGGTGGTTCCTCTGCCAGACCTGCCCCCATGAAGAAGGAGAGAACAAGGAGGGAGCTCAGCACTGTCCCAGGGGTCACCTCTGCCCCAAGGACATTGCCACCACTCCAAAAGAAAAGCCCAGCAAGGTAAAGCAACACAAAGTCATAAAAAATCCCTGCTGCAAGCAGGGCTGGCACAGTGATAAATGACCCAAAGCAGCACTTCTCACATTATTGCTATTCCTACTCTGATTCCATTTGCTGCTTAAGTCTCTTATTTCCAGGCTGATTGGAGAAAATGATTTGCAGAGGAGGGGGAGCAAAGAAAAGCTGAATTCTGGAAGTTTTTCCCTGCTGCTCTTTACATGAGGCTTTAGCTGCAGATTGTGTTGTGCTGTTTATACAGGTGAGGCCAATTCCTGCAGTTTGTCATTCCCAGCTGCAGACTGACCCCTGTCCTTGGCTGAGCAGCACCTCCCTCATCCTGGGGAGGAGAATTCAGCAGGATCACCCCGGGGAGGGAGGTGTTCCCCAAATGCCTCGGGGGAGATTGATGGATGAACTCAAGGACAGCTCAATTCAGCTCTAATGGCCCCACAATTGATGCTGGCTGCTCAGTTTGCTCCATCCCATAATCACCTGGTGATTGCACTCAAATGAAACACAGTTTATAGAAAAATGATCATTTTAAAGTATCCACCAGGCCCTGAGCTGCTCTGCAAAAGCCTCAATTCTGCCAGAGAGATCCCCCTTTTCCCTGGAATTAGATCCAAAAATCCCCAGAAATCCTGGATTTCCCTGCTGGAATTAGCAGCAAAATCCTCACAGAAATTCCCCTTTCCCTGCTGGAATTAGCAGCTCTCATTCCCAAAAACTCAGGAATCCACAGAAATGCTCCTTTTCCTGCTGGAATTAACAGGCTCTGAGAAACATGGAATTCCCAAAAATCCAGGAATTTACAGAAATCCTGGATCCTCCTTTCCCTGCTGGAATTAACAGGCTCTGAGGAGCAGCTCCCATTCCCAAAAATCCAGGAATTGACAGAAATTCTCCTTCCCCTGCTGCAGGCAGCTCCCATTCCCAAAGGCTGCTCTGTCTCTGAGCACTCTGCTGCCTTGGGAAGGCTTTGAGGAGGAATTGCCTCCCACATTCCACATTTATTCCCAAATCTTCTGCTTTTCTTGCCTTCCCAGGGTAGGAAAACCTGGCCATGACCCCCTGCAGCTGGCCCAGGAAATTGCTGCTGCTCTAATGGCAGGGGGGTGAGCAAGAGGCATCTCTTACCCACCAAATTTTACAATATTAGCACCAGAAATCCACATGAAAACCTCCCAGTCCTGTCTCTGCAGGTAACAGCATTTTAGAAAAGTGAAAGGAGCTGGGGCAGAGCAGCTTTTGCTTCACCCAAGAATTTTCCCAGCCCAAGTGCCAGAAGATGTCCTCGTTATCTGTGGGAATAATTAGTACATGAGCCAGCTTGTTCATCAGCTCGTGTGCCAAAGGCAGCACCTCTGTGGACACAGCCAGTTCTGCCAACTGCACTGCCAGCTTTTTTTGGGTGGTTTTACTGCAGGGATTTGTAAGGGTGCTTTTGGCAGGGGCAGGCCATGGGTTTTGCAGTGTAATGGGCAATAAACAACAACAACAAAATAATTCTGCAGCAATTACAGCTTGGATTTGTTCCATATATTGAGGCTCTAAATCTGTTTCAACACAGAAATGAGTGAAATGGTAAAAAAGTGAATTTGCTCTGTACCTCCTGACAAACAGGCTGATCCATGGATCCCTCAGTTAGCAGAGTTGGGAAAGAAGCATCAGATCCCAGGGATTCAGGGCTTGAGAAAACCCTGATTTTCAGATTTCAGATTCCAGCACCTGAGGAGATGTCTCAGCAAACCCCAGAGGTTCCTCTGGGATCCCTCAGCTCTGCCCAGCAGGAATGGAACAATTCCCAGGGATGGGCATCAGGAAGTTCCTCCCTACAAAACCAAGCACTCAGGCCCTGCCATCCCACCAGCCAGAGCAAAAATAAAATCTGAGCTTCAAATAAGAGCAGAGCTGGATCTATGATAAAACAGATAAATAAACCTGAACTAGGCAGATGGCTCAGGCCAAGTGTGCCAAAGGTAAGAACCCTGGGAAACTCCTGCTCCTGTCTCCAGCCTGCTCATCAAGGAATATTTGCCATTTGCTCCTGGTTCCTCAGCTCTGTGCACACAAAAGGAAAGCAGCTCGGGGCTGCCACCCTGCTGGACACTGAGTGAGGAAAAGCAGCTTCATTTGGAAGCTGAGCAGATGTGACCTGAGTGAGAACAAATGCAGGGCTTCACTCAGCCCTTCCCAGGCTCCAGCAGCAATGCAGACTCAAAGTTTCATACCAGCAATGAGTAACACTGCTGGAAATGGAAAAGATGATGGAACAAATGCCTGGCACTCCAGGGATGGGATCATTGACAAGGTTAAAATAAAAAAGCACCATGAATTTTTAAATTTAAGTGCATCCATCCCATCCAATTTATCAGGTGAGTATTTGCTGCCACTGGTGGAGAGTTACACAGCCAGGCTGAGCAGAAATGAGATTTCATCGAGGATTTCAGGATGTTGGGGTTTGCTGCTCCAGGGATTTGTAGCACAACTCCACAGGCACACATCCCAAAAACGTGGCTGAAGGAGCCCAGTTCCCTCCCAGGGCAGAGTGAGGCACTCCCAGAGCTCAGCTCTGCTCTCTGTCCTTCCCCAGAGACTTCAGGAGCTGCAAATCCCTAAAACCACAGATCTGTTTTGTTGTACCCTCACTCCTGTGACCCCAAACTCACCTGCCCTGAGCTCCCACCTGAGGGTTTCCCAGGAACTGAAGCTTTGCACACACCAGGCTGGAATCCCAGTGCCTGGCACAGCCACAGCTCATTCCCAAAGCAATTCCCTTCCCTCCTGCCAAGGCTGAGGGAGGTTTGGAACTGCAGCAAACTGAGCTGACCCTTCTGTGCCTCGGGGAGC
Source organism: Muscicapa striata striata (assembly GCA_030060385.1). NCBI lineage: Eukaryota > Metazoa > Chordata > Aves > Passeriformes > Muscicapidae > Muscicapa > Muscicapa striata. The sequence goes on from JAREIS010000204.1 coordinate 95,150, forward strand.
AAATAGAAAAGAGTTTTAAAACCTTCTAAAGCAGCTGAGAATGGGAACAGCCTGGCCAGGGGCTGGAACCATCTACATCCCATCATTCCTGGCATTGCCAGATCACACTGACTGGCTGCTCTCTGATTTGCCTCACACAAGTTCTCTACAGGCATTAGGCAGCAATTAGTCCGGGTGTTTAATTGGCAGGGGGGTGTCAATCAGGGGCAGAGCGATTCTCAGAGGAGCAAATAATATTTCCATGGAAGTAATTGTGTTCCCCCAGCACAAATCCTCAGGGACAAAAGCCCAATTATCAAAGGTACCTGCAGGGAAAACAAGCCTGATCTGCCAATTAAACTGGCCAACATTGATTTGGTGGGATAAGAACAAGAGGGGTGGGAAATGCTGCAGAAGGGCAGAACTGAAATGGTTTTTGTTGCAGACATCTCCCCATGCACTTCCCTCAGTGCTGCTTTTCCTGGCAGCACCATCTGTGTCAGGGAGAGCCACTGCACCTCCCAAAAGCCAGGGGTAAAGCTGGGCTTGTCCAGGCTGCAGATCCCCCAGCACTGCTGGGAGCTGGGCTGGGAGCAGAGCTCACACAGCACTGCTCCAGCTGCCAATGAGAGATTGCAGCAAAATCCTGAGATTACAGCAAAACACCTTAAAGGAAAAACAAAACAAAAACAAAACAAAACCCAAAAAACCCAAAAAACAAAACAAAACACAAAAAAACCCCAAAAAAACCAAAAACCAAAACAAACAAAAAACCCAAAAAACAAACCAAAAAGCCCCCAAAAACAAAAAAAAACCCCCAAAAAACCACAAAACAAAATAAAAAAAACAAAAGCAAAATGAAACCACCTCCTCAGGCACCCAGTGAGCTCCCTGGGGAGGCAAAGGAGGCTCCCCAGAGGACACAGAGCTGATTTCCTCACGTTTTTCCTTTCCCAGAGTGTTTGTGGTGCCTCCCAAGGAGCAGATCCTGAGGCAGAAATGAACCCACCTGCTCCAGCTCCACCAAAAAGCAGAACCCAGCTCCCCACCCCTCCAGGAGATCTCACCCCACACCACCACCACACAATTCTGCCTTTTCTTCCCCACCAATGCCATTTCCTAACAAAAATGACCAAACCCCCTGAGCCCTGCTGGAGCAAGGAGGAGCCAGGCTCAGGCCCCACTTACCTGAGCAGTGCATCTGGTTTGCTTAGCTGGTTATTAGGAATACAGTTCTCCATTAAGTCCTTATGTGTGCTGGGGCTCTTGCTGGCACATTTCTGTTTTTTCTCATTTTTGGAGGAGGAGGAGGAGGGGATGCTCCCGTTGCTTGCACTGTGGCTGCGGGGGGAGGAGTTCACAACCCCACTGACATTTTTGTAATTTTTGGACGAGGCAGTGCATGAGTCCTCTTTTAAGAGGTTTTCTGTACTTCCTACAAGATCATTATTTAATCTTTTACTATTGATATGATTTTCCATATATTCAATTTCTTGTATTTTAGAGTCTACAGGTTGCAAAATGTTGTTGTTTATTCCAAGGTTGTGTTTCTTTGCATCCTTGTCCTTTTCTTTCCCTTTTTCTCGATATTCCAGCTCTGGCAACGTTGCAGAGATTTTTTTATTGGCTGGAATGCCTCCATTGTGCTGCAGGAGTATTGAGGAATCCATATCAGATAATCCTTTGGCTGCTGCAACACCAAAGTGGAAAAAAAAAACCTCAACTTAGTTCATTAAATCCATCAACACCATGCCACAGAAAGAAAGAAAAAAAAAAATCATTATGGACACATGCAGGAAACAACCAGCATTGGAGACTCTGGAAAAGAGAATCCAAAGTTTGATTTGAATGAAATAATTATATATGATATGATATGATATGATATGATATGATATAATAATAATTCATTAATAATAAATAGCAGAGCTTCACCACCACTGAGTGACAGAGGAGCCACAATTGAATTTTCCTGTCCCATTAACCCTTTGACTGCTCACCACACCAAGGCAGGTTTTTTTTGGTTTTTTTTTCTCAGAACAGCAGAAAAGAGAAGACATGAAGGAATAACTTGCCTTCCTCTGCCTCCCTCTCCTGCCTTTGCAGCATCTGCTGCTCTGGGGGCAGTGCCTGCTGCAGGAGCTGCATGTAGAACTCGTTCTCCTTCTGCACCTCCTTCTGCTTCCTCAGGCGCATCTTGTAACTGACGTAACTTTTAAAGCCAAAGCCCAAAGTCACAACAGGGTAGCCAATGCTGAGGAGGGAAAAAAATGTTATTAATCCAATTATTATTCATGAAATTATTGTTCATGAAATTATTCTCACTCAAATTACTCTCACTTGAATTATTCTTACACTAATTATTCTCACTCAAACTATTCTCACTCAAACTATTCTCAAACTATTCTCACTCAAACTATTCTCACTCAAATTATTCTCACTCAAACTATTCTCAAACTATTCTCACTCAAACTATTCTCACTCAAATTATTCTTAATCAAATTATTATTAATCAAATTCTAGCCATGATTGCAAATTAATCAAGTCTATACATGTGAATAACTTCCATAGAAAATCATCTATAAAGTGATTTTTGCTTTCAAGGAATTCTTGGGATTTTGGGATGTTACAAATTCCACCCAGCATTGAAAGGTGGCATTGGGTCCTTGTGCACACACATTTCTCATGGAATATTTCCTGGCAGAATTTTTAAGGGAAAACTGAAACCCAAATAAAAAATCTTGATTATTGATTATTTTGAAATAAAGGTGGATGGGAAAAGGCCAGAGCAGAACTTACCAGTGTGCTGCAAATGGACGACAAAGGTCCACGTGGAAGTTTTTTAAATCTTTAAATCTAATGGCTGCTTCAATATAAACAAAAAGTATCCACAGGGATACTGTGGGTAAGCACACACCTCTTTCTGTGGAGAGAAGGGAACAGAGGCACCTCAGCACACAGCACAGGCAGCAAGGAGTTCAAAGTGATTTTTTAAAATATTTTTAAAATATTTCAGGAGTCTAAAGAAACAAGATTTCAGCTAGAAAGATCATAACTTAAAAAAAAATTTAAAAAAAAAAAAAAAAGCCAAGTTTTCATCATGAAAATGAGTAATTCTTGAGGTTGAAATATTTGGATATTATAAACTAAATTAAAAGCACATCAATTGAGTGTGTAAGAACATGAAATAACTGATATTTGAATATTATACATTAAATTAACAGCACATCAATTGAGTGTGGAAGAAAGTAACTGATATTTGAATATTATAAAATAAATTAACAGCACATCAATTGAGTGTGTAAGAACATGAAATAACTGATATTTGAATATTATAAATTAAATTAAGAGCACACCAACTGAGTGTGGAAGACCAGAACACTGTCACAAAATTTTCCTGAGTGCTCTGTATTTGTTGAATCACTGCAGGAGAGTTTAAAGTCAGGAACTGAATTTTCTTTTAACAGCTCTGGAATTCCTGTTTATTCCCCTTCAGCTCCTGCTTACTGGAGATGTAAATGCAAAACAAAAAAAAAATCAAACAAAAGTGCAAAACAAAATTTTAGCTGTAAAAAACCTGCATTCAGTGAGGTACCAGCAGAGGGGTTTTGTCCCTAAAAGATGTGAGATAAATCCTGAGCTCTGGAAGTTGTCAGTGAAGAAGAATTGGAATTAAAGGAGTTCTAATGGAGTTAATAAATGCAGAAGAAAGCCCCACCTGTGTGCCACACATACTGTACCCACACATAGGTGCTGGCAGCAAAGAACAGCCACTGGATTGGGATGAAGAGCAGACAGATGATGTTGGAGGTGAATGCTACACACACAAAAAATACTGAGAAGGCCTGGAAGAAAGGAGGGAGGGGAGAAAAACAGGGTTTGTCATTCCAACCCAAATATACATTAAAATACATTTTATATAAAATATCTAATAGCTCTCATTTTCTATCACAGCAATATTTCTACTATTACATGTTTAATTTTGGAATTTGGTTTGGAATTGTGGAACACCCCAGCACATCCCATAACAGCCCAGGACAGATCCCAGGCACTCACCAGCCCCTGGGGGTTTGGAACTGTGGAACACCCCAGCACATCCCATAATAGCCCAGGACAGATCCCAGGCACTCACCAGCCCCTGGAGGGACTGGAATTGTGGAACACCCCAGCACATCCCATAATAGCCCAGGACAGATCCCAGGCACTCACCAGCCCCTGGGGGGACTGGAACTGTGGAACACCCCAGCACATCCCATAATAGCCCAGCGCAGCCCCTCAGAGCGGCACTCACCAGCCCCTGGGGGGACTGGAACTGTGGAACACCCCAGCACATCCCATAATAGCCCAGCGCAGCCCCTCAGAGCGGCACTCACCAGCCCCTGGGGGGTTTGGAATTGTGGAACACCCCAGCACATCCCATAATAGCCCAGCCCATCCCCTCAGAGCGGCACTCACCAGCCCCTGGGGGGTTTGGAACTGTGGAACACCCCAGCACATCCCATAAAGCCCAGCCCAGCCCCTCAGAGGGGCACTCACCAGCCCCTGGGGGGACTGGAATTGTGGAACACCCCAGCACATCCCATAATAGCCCAGCCCCTCAGAGCGGCACTCACCAGCCCCTGGGGAGGGTCTGGAACTGTGGAACACCCCAGCACATCCCATAATACCCATCCCAGCCCCTCAGAGCGGCACTCACCAGCCCCTGGAGGGACTGGAACTGTGGAACACCCCAGCACATCCCATAATAGCCCAGCCCAGCCCCTCAGAGCGGCACTCACCAGCCCCTGGGGAGGGTCTGGAACTGTGGAACACCCCAGCACAGCACATCCCATAATAGCCCAGCCCCTCAGAGCGGCACTCACCAGCCCCTGGAGGGACTGGAATTGTGGAATACCCCAGCACATCCCATAATACCCAACCCAGCCCCTCAGAGCGGCACTCACCAGCCCCTGGTAGCGGAAGGAGTCGTAGACGCTGCGGATGAAGAGCCAGAAGGGCCACAGGTACTCGAAGCGGAACTCCAGCACAAAGTCAGCCAGCAGCACCAGCGCCCACACCACCAGGAACTTCAGGTACAGGAACGTGCTGGGGGCACAGAGGGCACTGCAGCTCAGCATTTGAACACATACACTCATTGCTTGCCTTTTTTTGGTTTTTTTAATATTAAAATATTCAGAATTAAACCTAAGGATGACTGTAATATTTACAAGGAAATGTCAGTCAAAATAATAAAAAAAACCCTAAATTTATTTTATAAAATTATTATTACAGCAGGCCTCAAACTGCATTTATTTTTCAGATAAAGCAAGGTTATATCAGGTCAGCACTTCCAACACATACACTGATTTTCTTTCTTTTTTTAAAAATTAAAATAGTCAGAATTAAAACTAAGGATGACTGTAATACATAGAAGGAAATGTCAGTCTAAATAATAATAATAAAAAAATACCACCTACATTTATTTTATAAAATTATTATTACAGCAGGCCTCAAACTGCATTTATTGTATTTTTCAGGTACAGGAAGGTGCTGGGGTTATATCAGGTCAGCATTTCCAACACATACACTGATTTTATTTCCTTTTCTTTTTTTTTTTTTTTTTAATTAAAATATTCAGAATTAAACCTAAGGATGACTGTAATACATAGAATGAAATGTCCAGCTAAAATAATTTTATAAAACAAATTCAGGGTTTTTAAAATTTATCATTCCATTACAGCAGACCTGGAACTGCATTTATTTTTAAGGTCCAAGGAGGTGATGGGGGGAAAGAAAAAGGAAATTTCAGGAACAGATAAACTGATTTTCTTTTTATTTTTTAAATTGAAAATATTCAGAATTAAAGCTAAGGATGACTGTAAACAACACCAATAATCTGAGATGGATTTTAAACCCACAGCAATTGAAAGATTGTTTTGGTGCTGAGTTCTCAGTGGTAGATTTGCAAACATTTCTGTGAAGGCAAACACATCCCTTAAAAACAAACAAACCAAGCCCAGAGCAATGGAATCACATGAGCCTTGACATCAGCCTAACTTCTATTTTTTAATTCTTTCTGAGCCACATTCCCATCCTCTGAGTCCTGCATTTTCAACCACTGATGATCCTTCTTGGCACCACAGCTCAAAAATATTTGGAGCTCGTACCCAAGTGACACTTGAGGCATCAGCCAAATCCAGTCTCCAAAAAAAAAAAACCCCACAAAAAAAACCCCAAACCAAACCCCCAAAAAAAAAAAAACCCACAAAAAAACCCCAAACCAAAAAAAACCAAAAAATAATAATAATAAAATACAAAAAAACAAACCAAACAAAAAAAAACCAACCCAAAAAACAAAAAACAAACAACCCCAAAAAAACAAACAAAAAACCCCAAAAAAACAAAAAAAACCCCCAAAAAACCAAAAAACAAAAAAACCAAAACCAAACCCCCAAAAAAACAAAACAAAACAAAACAAAACAAAAACCTTTTTCCCCCAAACCCAGCACCCCCAGATCTGTCACTCCAACTCCCCAATATCTTGCTGCACTTTATTGGGTTAGAATTAAAAAAAAAAAAAAAAAAAAAGGTTAAAAATATATTTTTCTCTTTGAAATCCAATGTAAATTTTCCTCTCAGGGCCTTGTTTTGCCTCCTCTCCCACCCTGGCAGCACCAGCAGCAGAACTTTGCCCTGGAATGTTTGGTGGGAGGTGCCCAAAGTTTGCACCCAGGGCTGAGTTTCTGTTTTAGGAACTTGTGCAGAGCTTTGGGGAAGAGACAAAACACAAAAATTCCAGGGAAATTCTGGTTTGGAAACAAGTGAACCTGGGAGATTCTCACCCTCTGCTCAGGCAAGGTCAGGTCCAAAGCACAGGGCTGGGAAAATATTTGGGGTTTGTTGGGATCAGAGGTGCCTGAGTGCCCTTATCACAATGGGGTTGGAAAAAAAAAAAAAAAAAAAAGTTCCAGGAAACATTTTAATGGAATGGAAACAAAATTCATGGCACACACTTGGAAAAGTGAAGGAAATGCAGCTTTCAGTTCTGCTGGACCCACCCCAGTCACTAAGGAATGTTGAGAAAAATGAAACTACAATGGGAGTATGTAAAACCAACAAAATATCCCACACCAGAACCCAACAAAATATCCCACACCAGAACCCCTTAAACCAACAAAATATCCCACATCAAAACCCCTTAAACCAATAAAATATCCCACATCAAAACCCCTTAAACCAATAAAATATCCACACCAAAACCCTAAACCAACAAAAACCAACAAAATCAAACAACAAAATAACCCACACCAAAACCCAACAAAATATCCCACAGCAGAACCCAGCCAGCCCAAACCACCAAAACCTTTCAGAGGTCCCCCTGTCCTGGTGGGTGATGCTTCCACAGGCTGCCTTTCCCTGCTCATTTCAATCAATGATAAATTTATCTAGATCCTCACCAGAAATCTGTAAAAAGCCTTCAGAGAATCTGTGACACTAAAGGTGACTTTTGGCTCCAGACTCTGCAAAACCCCTCAGACCTGGGGGGGTTCTATAAAACCATCCTAGCCAGGAATATTTTATTTTATTATTTTATTATTATTTTATATTATTTTTATTTTATTATTATTTTATTTTATTATTATTTTATATTATTTTATTTTATTTTACTCTGTTTGGTTGTGCTGTGGGGCTTTTTCCTGGCTGCCACTGGTGGTTCTTGTTCACTTTCCTGCCTCTGGAACCCCATTTCTCCCCAAATGAGGGAGTGATGCTGCTCAGCTCTGAAGTGCCACTCCAAGTGAAAGCATTGCTGAACAAGAGTTCTGTCCCACAGCCATTAAAGTGATTTCTGATATTAAATTCATATCAATCCAAGGGCCCTGCTGACACTGAGCACCTTCTAAAGTGCAGCTGGAACAATGAAACTCTTGTAAGGAGGTTTTGCCAACAGTATTAAAGAGAATATTTCTCATTGTCTGGAGGGCTCCAAAGCCATTCAGAATTTCAGGACAGGGAAGTTTAAAATCCTCAATCCTTGTGTTGGCCCAGCAGGGAATGAACCCAAATTTCAGCTCCTGCTCCTCCTGAGGTGCTGCACAAGTTTGTGTTGCCCCAGCCCAGCAGGGAGAGCTAAAAAATCCCCAGGAATTAAATCTCATGGAAAACCTTTTAATTGTAAATATATTCCACTGGAATTCTGAGGTGCAACCCAATCCAGGGGGAAGATTCTTGCAGATAAAATACCTAAAATCTGGGTTATCCAATTTCCTGACACATGTCAAAAACTCTGCCCTGGCAGAGGTTTGAGGCCAGGGCTTTCCCATGGAACAGCAGCTGGCACCTGCTCCTGAGGGTGCTGAAAGGGAGGGATGGACACATCCATGAGAAGAGCAGGGATCACAATTCCCCTGAAAGGGAATTTTTCTTTTTTAATGGCTAATGTACCCCGAATAGAAAGATTTATTCATAACCCTGCAATGCCTGTGCTCCCCATTTGAATTTGCAAACAAATAATCTTCCTTCCCCTGCAAGTACCAGATGCCATTTCCTTTTTATTTCCCCCCCCCCCTTTTTTTTTTCTTTTTCTTTCTTGTTCTTTGTTCTCCTTTTACTGCCCTGCAGAAGCAGATCCTCTGCTGGCTGGGAGGTAAAAATCCCAAATATCCCTAGAAAATGATCCAATTCTGCATCCCAAAGCCAAACTAGGGGTTGATTGAGCCTTAATTCTCTCCCTCTTTTATCAGCAAAGGCTGAAAAGGGAATCCTGGCATGGTCCACTTGGCTCCTGACTCATCCCAGACAATGCAGTGGGAGCATCCCTGGGCTGGGAGGCTGCCAAGGGCACAGGTGAGCTTCAAAAAGGTGAATTTGAGCAGCTGGGTGAAATTCCCAAATAAATAATCAAGGGTTACCCAGCAGCCACAACACAGAGGATGTTGAATGGAGATGAGCAAATCTAAAAGCTTTATATAAATAAATAGACTTAGAGATATCTAAAATTATTATTAGTGGGCAGAAGAAACAGAACAGAGCGAGCACAGTGAGTCTGAAAGGCACAAAAAACATCACTGCTGGCACTGGTTTGAGAAGGAGAAGAAATGTAAAAAACCCCAGGAAAGCTCCTGGGACTCTTTAAAATCCCAGAAAATCTCCTGGCTCCTGATTCTGGGGCTTGTCAGGGCACAGAATGTGGCCATGAGCTGGGGCAGGTGAGGACAGGGAGCCACGAGGGAAAACCCTGCAAGGGCTGTGGGGCTGCCAGCTCTGGGAGCTGAGCTGGGAACCCCAAAATCCAGCACAGGTGTTCCTATGGCTGCAAACCCCAAAATCCAGCACAGGTGTTCCTATGGCTGCAAACCCCAAAATCCAGCACAGGAGTTCCTATGGCTGCAAACCCCAAAATCCAGCACAGGAGTTGCTTTGGCTGCAGGAATTCAGTTGCAAACCCCAAAATCCAGCACAGGAGCCCCTTTGGCTGCAAACCCCAAAATCCAGCACAGGAGCCTCTTTAGCTGCAGGAATTCAGCTGCAAACCCCAAAATCCCCTTTTGCTGCAGGGAGTGAGAGCCAGGGCCCAGGGGCTGATATTCCAATAAATGTGGGCTCAGTTACACTGGAGCTCTGCACTGAAGTTCAAGTCATAAAAGGCAGCTCTGCTGCTTTGTTCCAGACCTCCAGGGCAGCTCCAGCAGAAAATTATTTCCCTTCTATAGGAAGCTGATTAAAAAAAAAAAAAAAAAAAAAAAAGCCAGAATAAATGAGCAGGAGGAATCATTATGGATTTTCAAGAAAAGCCTAAAAAAGGCCACATTCCTGCAGATAGTGCTGATGTTTTTCTTTTCCAGTTTATTTGGCTGTCCAAAAATCCAGCCCTTGGGGTTCAGGATGTGGGTGGCAGAGGGAAGCAGGAGTGTTTTAGGGGTGGTGGCACCCAGGAATCCTCTCTTGGAGATGAGACAGCCCCCACTTGGCTGCCAGCCCACAGAATGCCTGGGAATAAAGGGCAATTTACATCCCCAGCTAAAAAAATCCTGGCTCTGAAGGAACATGGAATATTTCAGGACTATTGTCAGGGAATCCATGAGACAGCAGCCAGCAGCTGATGTGCCAGCACCAGTTAGAGCAGGGATGTGTGGAATTCATCTGGGAATTCAAATTGAAACTTCCCCAGCTACCAAAGTGGGACCAAGCAGAGCCCCAAGAAGCAACATCAGCAATGCAGCTGAAGGATTTGAACCAGATTTGAACCAGATCAAAGATGAGGACTGGGAAAACTTAGGAAAAACTAAACTTTAATTGCTGAACTGGTGACAAGCTGCAATGAATACTTTAATTAACAATTAAGGGTTTAATGCATGCAGGCTGCCAAAGGTAGATGTTAAATCACTTCAGCATTTTTAAACTGTTTCCATTGTTTCACAAGGGAGAAGGCAAAATTTGGAATATAAGCTGTGGAAATAAGAGATCCTCCAATTCCTGCTGTGAGCATAGTGGGTTTGGAGATCTGTTGAAAGCAGTTATTTTAAATGATAATAAAGTTCTTTCCACAGATCCTGCAATACTTCCAAAGAGCACAAGTCACTGAAAAAAATCAGCATTCAGAGAGACAGATCATCCACATCTTTCAGTGCAGCCCAGGATTTTACATTTCTAACTCTGTTCTGGTTTTCTAGCACTTCTTAGAATCTTCAGTTTTACACATGCAATGAACTCTGCCACCAGAGCTTCCCTGCAGGACAAAACTCATTTTCCCAGCTCTCACCCACCCCACATGTCCCACTGACAGCTGTGCCTTGCTCACACTCCCAGGCTGGACAGGGAACCAGGCTTAATTTAAGATCAGGCTTAATTTAAAGAGCAAACAAAACAAAGAGTTAAGCATCCCAATCCTGCTGTTTGCTCAGCCTGGCTGCTCTGCCCATAAACCCAGGATGCTTCCTCCTGATAAATGCATTTACTGGGTCTGTGTAAGCTGATGGGGACAATTAAGATAAGCTGAATAAATAACTGCAGTAATTACAAGAATTTAGACAACTGTAGCTCTGTGAGAAGTTACCTGTATGTGACCACTGAATTATACAGCAGAGAGAGAAAAAAATATTGAAACAAAAAAGGGGAAAGATCCCAAATCCATGTAGGAGATAGTGGATCTAATCTCAGTTGAGGTTTCCAAAGGGAAAAGCCTTCCCACTATTTCTATTTCCATTCTGTGGGATAACACTTTGAGGACACTGATTGTTTCTGTTTAGCAAAACACCACGTGAAACAAAGGCTGAAAATCCCATTCCTGAGCCAAAACATCCCAGGAGAAGCAAAGTCCCACAGGACTCGAGCAGCTGCTGCTGCTGCACACACTGAGCTGCTGGAGCTCCCCTGAACTCCCTCCCTCTCTCACCCCACCTTCCCTGCCAGCCACCCCAAAGGAAAAGTCACTTTTTTGAAACCCAGTTATACACAATTCCTGATATATCTGAATTATTCTCCACCTTGAGTAATAATTTCTACACAAGGGATGTTTGTCTTTACCATTCCAGGCAGCGTTTTCCCAAAACCTGGAAGTCTAAAGCAGAGAAGCTCTCTGCTCTCACAGATTCACTACAAGAGGCATAAGCAGCACACTGGGACAGTTTTACTCCTGTCACAGCTCCCCAGCAGCTGCTTCCCTCATGCAAAGTTAACATCAGAATTGTATGAGCTCGCTCAGGTTTCCAGGCACTGCATTCATCAACCCCACTGAACTAGAAACAGAAATGGGACAGCAGCACATTTACTACAGCTCTCACAAGCTTCAAAGCCTGCCTGACCCAAACTCCTGCTGATGGAGAAATGCAGAATTATTGCGTTCCACGCAAAGTCTGACGTGTAAATACTCTTCAAACAGGCTCACAGCGGTGCTGGGACCCAAAGCAGCGTTTTGGTGCGTTCTGCCTGTGAACAAACACACCGTGATTCCCAGCATGAGGCACATCCCACGTGCACCTCACCCCAGCGCTGCTCCTTCCTCATTCCCCAGGCCAGGGCAGCCTCGGGCACCTGCTGTGTCCGCACCACAGCGGCCCATCCATCCCCGCTCGGGGAATTCCCAAAAAACCTCTCACACCTCCCACCGCACGGAAAAACCAACTTTGTAGAAGCCTGCATGAGCAGCCGAGCCAGCAGCCCAGCTGCTGTGCTGCTGAAGCGCTGCCGAGCGCCAGCCGGAGCCGCTGGGAATAAATAAAAACCGGGCAAAGCTCCCCGGGGACACACAGGTGAGGCTCGGAGCGCTGCCGCCGCGCAGCGGGGCTGACACGGGGGAAGGCCCCGGCCCAGGGGCGGCTCCGGCCGCTCTCTCCCGCCGGCACCGGCAGCACCTTGGCCAGCAGCTCGGCCCCGCGGAGCCCCGGGGCGCGGAGGGCCCGGGGCGGGGCAGCGCCTGAGGGGAGCCGGTGCGCCATGACGGTGCCAGGGCCGGGGCGCCCGGGGCCGCGAACCGCCCACTCCCGGCGTCGCGGCGGCCGCTCGGTACCTGCCGTAGATGCCCTCGGTGATGCGGTTCCGCTTGAGCGGCCGCCGCAGTTTGCTGCAGTCCGCGCTCCGCCGCTTCATCCCGCCGGCCCGGCCCGGCCCGGCCCGCCCCGCTCACGGCAGCACCATCCGCCCCCGCGGGGGTTCCCGAGCGCGGGGCCTTTTTTTCTGGTTTATTTTTCTTTTTTTCCTTTTTTTTCCTTTTTTTCCCCGGGAAACAAAGAAATAAAAATAATTCCTGGTCCGTCCCTCCCCGCCGTGTCCCCCCGCGCAGCCGCCGCGCAGCGCCCCGCCTCCCCGGCGTTGGCCAATCAAACGGCTGCGCCCGCTTGAGTGACAGCAGCTCCGACCAATCGGTAACGGGGAAATGCAGACAGACGGTGGAATGGGCCAATCGTAGCGCCAGAAACTTGAGCCCGCCTCGTGCCGGCGCGTGGCACGCCCACCACTGTGAGTGACAGCCCTGCAGCCCAATCAGAGAGGAGAGTTTGTGATTGATGGCCTGATAACTAATGACGATGCAGATTTCCGTCTCCTCCCGCCTACTGCGCTGCAGCCTGCTTCCCGCCCCTCACGGTGACCGACAGCAAAACTGCCCAATGGAAGAGGAACAGAAAAATAAAAGGACAGCTCAGCCATCCACTCGGAAACGGAAGAAGGAGGGCTCAATTTCCTCTGTCACCGTAGCACCGAGGTGCCACCTCTCCCGCTTCATTGACAACCTCGCTGGCAAATGGGCAGTTGGGGGCTGGAACGCAATGTCTCAGGTTCAAAGCCACGCAGTGACAGTTTGTGACGGCCGGTGCCGCCTCCACAGCGCGGCCTGCGCTGCCGGCTCAGCCGAGGGCAAAATAACCCTCGCGGTGACTGACGGGCCGCGCCAGCCAATGAATAGCGCGCGGAGCTGAGTGACAAGCGAGCGGAACAATCACAGTGCAGAACGCGCTGCCCAAATACGGCCTGCCCTGGGGCTAGGCCAATCAGAGGGCAGCAGCAGCTGCGCTCGGCCAATGGGAGCGCAGTCCCTAAGGGCGGCCTGTGGGGAGGGGGCGGGCGTTCAGCGGAGGGCCGGGCCGGGCGGGTCCCGCTGTCGCCGCCGCCGGGGGTTGCCGAGTCACGGCCGGGCACCGGCACCGCTGTGGCGCCGCCCGGCTGAGCCCCCACCCCAGGGCCCGCGCTTGGTTCCTCCGTGGAGCCCCCGCCCCGCGGCCCGCAGTCCCTGGGGTGTGCGGGAGCCGTGAGGGGAACAATGGCGGCGCCGCTCCTGAGGGAGGCCGGGGCGCGGGTGGCCGTGCCTGGGCTGGGCCGGGCCTGCCGGGCGCTGGGGGATCTCCCAGAATCGGTCGGGCAGTGATGGGCTCCACATCGGCCTTAGAGCTGCCCCAGGAGTGTGCTGGGCTGAGTCATGAGGGCTTTTATAGCGGAGTTAGAATCGGAACATCGTGGATTTGTTTGGGCTGGAAGAGACCTTGGAGATTATTTTGTTCCACCCCTGCCTTGGCAGGGACACTTCTCACTGTCCCAGGTGCTCCCAGGGCCTCACCCCTCTCTGGGAAAGAACCTTTTCCTAATATAAAAATTACTTTGTGCTTCACCCTGTTAGAGATGGCCATTTTTGGTCTCTGGAAGCTGAGAGTCTGGGCATCAGCTTTACAATGTGTGAATTCCTCACCTTTGGGGTGTTTTCCTGGATGTTAACACTGATGGGATTCGCTAACAGGTAGCACAAGGGATCATTGTGTTAGCTAAATCAATTCCTAAATTGCTGCTTGAGCTGTTACCCTGTCTAGAAAAAGTTCACCAGGTTTTGGTTCTGTCTGAATTCCTCAGACACAGAATTCCTAGAAAAAGGACCTGAATATGGATCTTTCTACAGCAGGATTTTCCTGAAGCCCGGGCAGTGCTTTACATGCCTGGGAAAGATTTTTATTTTAATGTTACTTAGGAATTTCTGAAATGGGTGTAGGGATATTTTTGTTAGGTTGGGTAAAGGCTTTGATATTAAAGTGATTTGATATTAAAGCAGTTTGCTGTTGGCTGGGAGGAAGGTTCAAGCTTCATCACCACAAATCCAAACCTTGCAGAGATGCTTTGCACACAATTATTGTGCCCTGCAGCCTGGGATGTCCTCAGATTTAAGGGACCTGTGAGTTTTCTGTGTATATTTTTGCCTGATAAATGTCCCTGTCACCAGCAGGTGGCTTTATCCCCATTTCTGAGCAGTTCCTCCCCATTTCTGGGCTCTCCTCAGGCTGTGCTGTGCCAGCTCAGCACTGGGTTTGTGAGAGCCTCAGAGCAGAGCCTGGCTGTGCCAGGAGCAGGGACACCCAGAGGGGTGTCCTGGTGGCCTGGGGCAGTGCTGGCTGTGCCAGGAGCAGGACAGTGCTGTCCTGCTGTTCTGGAGCACTGCTGGCTGTGCCAGGAGCAGGACAGTGCTGTCCTGCTGTTCCGGAGCAGTGCTGGCTGTGCTGTCCTGCTGTTCTGGAGCACTGCTGGCTGTGCCAGGAGCAGGACAGTGCTGTCCTGCTGTTCTGGAGCAGTGCTGGCTGTGCTGTCCTGCTGTTCTGGGGCAGTGCTGGCTGTGCCTGGGGCAGTGCTGGCTGTGCCAGGAGCAGGACAGTGCTGTCCTGCTGTTCTGGAGCAGTGCTGGCTGTGCCTGGGGCGGTGCTGGCTGTGCCAGGAGCAGGACAGTGCTGTCCTGCTGTTCTGGAGCAGTGCTGGCTGTGCCTGGGGCGGTGCTGGCTGTGCCTGGGGCAGGACAGTGGTGTTCTGCTGTTCCGGAGCAGTGCTGGCTGTGCCTGGGGCGGTGCTGGCTGTGCCAGGAGCAGGACACTGGTGTCCTGCTGTTCTGGGGCAGTGCTGGCTGTGCCTGGGGCGGTGCTGGCTGTGGCAGTGCCCGCGGGCACTCTCTGAGCTCAGCCCACAGGAGCTGCTCTGAGTTGGGGCCCCTGCCCCAGGCCAGATAAGGAGCTGCTCCCTGCTCACGCCTCTGGGCCGTTTTATCTCGCTGCGGGCCCCAGAGCTGCCGTGCGGGCTCAGGCCGGCTCTGCAGGACAGGACCCTGCTGTGCTGTGCTCGGTGTGCCCCATGCTGCCGGGGCACGATGCCGCCCCGCTACCGGAGCTCCCGCTGCCGCCTGCCCTGGCTCCTCCTCCTGCTGCAGGCTCTGTTCCTCAGCCGAGCTTTCTTTGCCTTCCCAGGTGCTCGACTCACCTACTTCTCATCCGAGCTGTACCCAGGTAAGGCTGCACCCTGCTGGGAAAGGAGGGCTGATCCCTGCTGAGGAGCAGAATGGTTTGATTGCTCTTTGAACTTGCCAGGAGTTTCTTTATATCACAGGTGTGATGGGGATCCGAGACTAAATTGTATTTTTGGTCAGTTTTCTGTTGGGTTTTTTGACTTCTCAGCCCCCATCCCGTGGCATCCACTCAGATCACTGTGTAAAAATAAATTCAGCATTAAGGGTGTTTTTTCTCTGGTTATAGATTGGAAATAATCTGTGGAATTCTTGGCAAGCTCTAAACAATAGTGGCACTTACATTTTCATCTGAAGGCTTCTTAGTTAATTGTAATTTTTAATTGATTTTTTAAACCAGAAATCTGCATTAATAATTTCACTGCTGTCTTGTTCTTTTCTGTCCTGCAGTCTTTCAAGATGTCAACCACATGGTGATTTTTGGATTTGGCTTCTTCCTGATGGTTCTGAGAAGATATGGCTTTAGCAGCACTGGATTCAACTTCTTGCTCATTGTTCTTGGTGTGCAGTGCTCTGTGCTGGTACAAGATTTATTACATCTCCTTGGCATACAGGACAGTGAACTTGGTGTGGAGAGGTAATAAGCTCATGTTGGAGCTGGGCTAACCTAGAACTGCTGATTGCTCCTTCCAGGGCCCTGCTGGGGGCGAGGGGGGCACATTTTTTTTGGAGGGCTTTAGGTTTTTAATTACATTATTCTCTGTTGTTCCTTTTTATTGGCCCTGCTGTCACTCTGAGACTGATTTCCTTTCCTTCCTTTCTTGCAGTCTAGCAGGGGCTGTGATGAGCATGACTGCTGTGGTCATCTCCACTGGGGCTGTGCTGGGGAAGGCCAACCCTGTGCAGTTAATTGTGATGAGCCTGGTGGAATTAATCATTTTCCATGTGAGCAGATGCATCAACAGCACATTCCTGCAGGTACCTGGTGGGATTTTCTGATATGGGGTGGGAAACGTCACTGGAGCTCTGGAGCAGCTCAGTGTGGCCTGGAGCAGCCCCAGAGGTGAATGTTGTGTTGGTGCAGGTGCCAGAGAACATCACCCTGATGCACGTGCACCTCTTTGGAGCCTACTTTGGTGTGGCAGTGAGCTCCCGCTTCCCTGGGGCTCCCCCAGGGCTGGACAAGAACAGGAGCACCCCCAAGTCAGAGCTGTTCTCAGTGCTGGGTGAGTGCTGCTGGGAGGCCTCAGGGGTTTAACTGCAGCTCTGACTGCAGCCAAGCACAGCAGCTGCTGCTCTGCTTCCTGCTCTGGCCCACAGGCCACACTTGGGGCTCAGCTTGCTTTTGTCACCTCAGCATGGAGGCTCCTCCAGCTCACAGTCCTTCCTCCTGGGTCACCACTCCCTTTCCTGGCCAAGTTGTCCCCCAGGCCTCTGCTGAGGGGCTGAGTGCCAGGGCTGAGCTCATAATTTCAGCAGAGCCCAGGCTGTTTCTGCAGGTGGTGCACAGAGATAGAAAGGGACAGTCCCTGCTGCTGACATAAATAAAAAGATAAAGCCTGGTGGAGGGTGGGGAGTGTGATACAGGCAGGCCCAGGAGACAGGAGCTGGGGGGGACAGGCTCAGTGTCTGGGACTTTCACTCCTTTTCTTGTGGAAGCAATTTGGTGGCTTTATAATCACAACTGCCACCAGCTGAGCCCAGAGCTTCCTGCAGGAGTCCACAGAGACTCATTCTCACTCTGTCTTTGCCCAGTTTAGGGAATACAAAATTTAAATGCTGCTCTTTTGTGTCCCTGGAGTTCTTGTTTGCTGTTTATTTCCAGAGCTGAGCAGATACTCATAAGAATGCTTCAATAGACCTTGTATTTGTATTTATATTTATATTTATATTTATATTTATATTTATATTTATATTTATATTTGTATTTGTATTTGTATTTGTATTTATATTTACTAACTGCCTAATCAGTGGGAATAGGATGGATCATTTCACAGATCCTCAGTGCCACCATAAGTTTAGAGTTGCTGGAATGGTCTCTCCTGTCTGAGGCAGGGTTGTCTCTACCTTGGTGCACTGAAATCATGGATATTAGCAATGGAAACTGGATATTAGCAATGGAAACTGGGTTTCACAGAGCAGCTCCTGAGGGTCTCTTGTGCTTGTCCCCAAGGCACTGTGTTTGTCTGGATGTTCTGGCCAAGCTTCAATTCCATCCTGGCTGAGGCCAGGTGGCAGGTAGTGCTCAACACCTACCTGGCCCTCGCTGTGAGTGCTGTGGCTGCCTTCATGTTGTCTGCTCTGACCTCCAAGGATGGCAAATTCAGAATGGTAAGGACCAGGGAAAACCCTGCCTGGGGTTTTTCTGTTCAAAGAGATTTTCTGGTACCTTCAGGAGTACTGGAAATACAACAGCTGTGAACTGCAACCAAGGCCAGGGGCTGACAGTCACAGACTCACAGAGGGGTTTGGATGGGAAGGGGCATCAAAGAGCACCTCACCTGCCATGGCAGGGACACCTCCCACTGTCCCAGGCTGCTCCAACCCCTGCCCAGCCTGGCCTGGGACTCTCCCAGGGGCAGCCCCAGCTTCTCTGGGCACCCTGGGCCAGGCCCTCCCACCCTCACAGGGAACAATTCCTTCCTAATACTGAACCTGCACCTTCCCTCTTTCAGTTTAAAGCCATTGCCCCTTGTTGGATCCCTACAACCCCTTGTAAAAAGCCCTAACCCCCTGTTGTTGTTGTTGTACAGGCTCACATCCACAGTGCAGTCCTGGCTGGAGGGGTCACCATGAGTTCCACAGCAGAATTCATCCATCACCCCTGGATTGCCATGATTTTGGGGCTGCTTGGCAGTGTCATCTCCATCCTGGGCTCTCACTGCCTACAGGTAATGCTCAAAGCCCAGAATGGTTCTTGGATAAGCTGAATAAATTTATTTTCCTAATCAGGATACCCCAAGAGAAATCTCTTTTCCAAACTAGGAAACCTGAGGTGTTCTGAGCAGAGTGCAGGATCCATCCTCTAGTGTGCAACAGCTGATCTGCAATTACCAACTTGTGTTTCTGGGTGTCAATTAAAGCTTTTCTCCTTCCCAGAGGTGCTTTAATCCCCCTTTGAAGCTTCAGGATACTTCTGGAGTTCATTTCACTTTTGGTTTGCCTGCTGTGCTTGGAGCTGTGGCAGCTGTTCTTCTCCAAGTGCTCCAATCATCACGAGGGATGATTGCCCAATGGAGTGATTTACCCAGGTACAGAAATTCTTGTGTGAAATAATGAAGATAGATAATCAGGGAGGGGGAAATCAGAGTGCAGCATGAGGGCCTGACACTTCTCATTGTGTTCTTCATGAAACAAATTTAATGAAGTTTTAATATCAAAAGGATGGACAAAATAAATCCTCTGAATTCTGCATTAGGCCTCTGGTATGTTCCTAAAACATCTCACTGCAGATTTGAGAACTAAATTTCTATGAGCAGTTTTGATAAATGCAGATTCATTCAGTGTTAATGCTAAATAAAAGGTGCAACACTTTTTTTTTTTTTTTTTTTCTTTTCAGTCTGGGTTTTTTTATCTTCACTGAAGTTGGTGCTTTCTGCCAGACCATCAGCACTGCCTTGATAACAGGTTTGATTACAGGTCAGTACTGAAACATCCCAGGAATTCCTGTGGGAGCAGTGATTTTTGTGGGTAAATCACTGGTGGAATAAATGGAAACAAAATGCCAGGGACCCTCCCCAGCCAGCCTTTAGAAAAGGAAGAGCTTTTGCACAGAAATAACCCAGCAGCACCATTCTTTCAGTGCTGGTTTTATTTTAACCAAGGTTTAACAGCTGCCTTCAACCTGCAGACAGCAGAGGTGTGAAGATGAAAATATTTCTACTTTTGGGTGTTGTCTCAGTGACAGAAGATGCCCCAGTCTGGGGCTTGTCACTTTTTAGGCCATTTGGAGCAAATGTGCAAAGTTTCAATAAATCAGGAGCTGCCTCAGCCCAGCTGCAGCCTTTGATCAGGAGATCTGGGGATTTTTGGGACTTTTTGCTGCTTTGGGAGCAGCAGCACTCACGTGGCTCCCATGGGATGCTCTGGTTTGTGGCAGCTGCTGCTTTTCCCCAGCCCCAAATTCTGCCTGGAGTAACAGAGAAATGGGCAATGAAAATTGCTGGAAACACTCCCACAGTGATTTTGGAGTGTTTTAATTGATATAAACCTTTGCATTACTTTAAGTGTCATGAAGAAGGAACAGATTTTTAGAAAACATCCAGCTGAAATAACCAAACATTCAGAGTTTAACCAATTGTTTAAAAAATCCAGAAATTCCCAAACTAACAATGCTGCTAAACCAGATTGTTTTAAATACACAGGCACTTCTCATGAAGAAATTCATCATTTTGATGTGTTTTCATAATTCAGCAGCTGTTTAATGGGCTTTTACCTAAAGTAATTCATTTTTAGTATCCTGACAATCCTCTTTTTGTATTTAAGGCCAGCTCGAGTCAGGGGCTCTGCTGGAGGATTTAGGTCTGAATTTGTGTTTTGAACTGTTACATTTGCACAAATGTTGCCAAGAAACTCCTGTGGAACACAACCCTCCCCTTGCCCTGGTGTTTATGTTTATTTTGGATCTTTTTACCAACAGGTTTTATCTTAAACTTCGAACTGCTTAAAGCTGTGCATGTCTCCAAGTATTTTGATGATCAGCTTTATTGGGAGGTGAGTTTCCAAATAATTTCAGACTCCTTGGGGGGAGCTCATTTAGCACCTTGATGAAGAATTCCAGGTATTTGAAGGGGGAAAAAAAAAAAAAGGGTTATTCGTTTTCCCAGCACATTCTGGTCCTTGGGCACCCTTAGGTGCTGATGTGAGGCTGAATCTGAATGACAGGAAAAACAAATGGGTGCAAAGAAGCTTTTAATCAGCTTTTCCTTTGGTTTGGGGGGTTTTTCCTGTGATGATTTGATGTGTTCTGATACAAGAATGTTTTGTTCACAGTTTCCTCACTTGTCTGTTGGATTTTGAGTGGAGGATCCAGTGACAGACAGGAGCAAGATAAGATTTTCCTCTTTATCACCAGAAAAACTGAACAGCTGTGGTGGCTTCAGAGAGCACTGCCACACCAATTCTCAGGCCCACAAAAGCCAAATAGACACTCAAAAATGAAACTGTTCCAGTTATTCTTGGAAGATCCAGAGTGTGAATTCACAGATGCAAACTTCAGATGCATTCAGCTTTTCTGCTTTGTTGCCCTTATTACCTTAAATATTTTTTGTAAGATATGTACAAAAGAGTTGGCTGCATTCATGGCTTATCAATCCCAATGCTTGGAAACATGAAACTATTTTTAGCTCCCGAGTTTACAGGGCAAAAGGATGGATTTGGAAAGTCATTTCTCAAGGAGCACTCCTCATCCAGCAAAGCACTCAAGTTTTGAAGCTGAATTGATTCTGCTGAAGGCCTTGACAAGCCAGGATTTGCTGAGTGAAGCTGGAGCAGGGCCAGAAGTCTGCATCCTGCCAGACTGAAAAAAAAATCTGGCATTATTTGGCTGGGATGTGTTGGGAGGTTCTGATGGCCAAAAAAAAAAAAAAAAAAAATTAAAAAAGTTCAGTAGTGGATGGTGCTCCTGAAAGCCCTGGGGACTGCCAAATGTCAATCTCAGCCAGAGCTCAGGGCAGTGTCTGGGAGGGGCAGCCTGGCCCAGCACAGGGGGAATGAGCCCCACTGCCCCAATTTTGAGCCAGCACCCAATTTTGGAAATGCAGGGACTTGGATTCTCTACCAGTGAACTCTATTTTTTAATTGGATTGTCATCCTCAGCGTTTCTTCCTTTCAAAAATAGTTGACACAGAAAATCTTCCAGCAGTGCTTACCTAATAAAGGAGTGAAAACCTGGCTGGTTTTTTTTTTTTTTTTTTCCTTCAGCACCCTTGTGAGGAATGAATGAATGAATGAGGGAGCTGGTGCCAGGGCTGAGTGCTTTGCTGAGGCTCCCTGGCCTCATTCCCTGCCTGGGATCAGCAGCAGAGGGAAGGAAGCAGTGCAGGCTGGCAAGGAAGGGCCAGTTTCCCTTCTTCCAGCAGGAGTTCAGCAGCTGCCTAAACCTTCTACACACAACTGTGAGTTATTCCTCTTTATCACCACAGCATAAATTAAATATTCAAGGGATGAGGGGGAAAAAAAAAATCCCAAACCATCACAGTTCTGAATTACACAAGAAAAGCCACACACCAGCAAGTTTTGAAAATGCAGAAATGGTTATATTGCCCAGATATAGGAAATAGTTAATAAATATCTGTTCAAAGGTTGTTTTAGTGCAGTTTTAGTAAATCTTGGTTTGTAAATAACATCATAGAAACAGCTGGTTAAATACATCCATATTCCACTCTCCTTTTATTTGTAACAAAAATCATTTTAGAAAAGTGACTCCACCGTTGTTTGTAGCAATTTTACATTTCCCAAAAACACCACAACACTCAAGTGGACGTACAAGAGTAAAAAAAATAACCAGAATAGAGCTGGATTTAGAGCTTTCAGCTGGCCTTGATTTCTCTTTAGACACAATGGAAGGTTTTACAAAATGGTTTTACAGAACTCTGGGGGTGCAGGTAAAGCCCAGGGCACTTGTGGGGGTTCACTGCCACAAATCCTCTGTGCGACCAAACTTGAACACCAGGCCCCTGGAAAAGAGCACAAACCAAACCCCTCTGGGTTTAAACACAGCATTTCAAGGGCTGTTTGTTAATCCAACTCCTGTGCAGGCAGATTTCAGTTTATTCACACAGGCCTGGTTACAAAACAGGACTTTAGGACCAACCAAATCACAGCAAATTTCAGTTTTTTATCCTTAAAAGCCAATTAAATACAAAAACAACGTATACAGCAACAAATAAAAGAGGGCAGTCTTACCCAAAAAAGATGAATGCATTCTGGAAAAACACAGCTATTCCTGGGTACACCACTGGTTTTTCTAAGAGAAAAAAAAAAAAAATCCCATTAATTCTTTTGGAAGTAATTTTCAAGCATGTCCCATTTCTGACATGTCATTTTCCCTTGTGCTAATTTAGCAGAGAGGCTTTGGGAGCAATCTGCAGGAACTCAGTAATTTGTATTCTGGGAATAAGTGTTCACCCAGGGAATTATTCCCTAAAAACTGCAGCAGTTTAATTATATCCCTGGAGTTCCCAGTTGGGTTTGTACAGGAAGGTTGTACTTACAAAAAGATCAAATCCATCCCAATATCAGTAAGAACATGGGATAGTGGTGTAGGGCAAAATACTCAACCTGGGCCTGCCTAGAAACCCTCTAAAATTCAGGAATCATTTAAAACACCTCCAACTTTAAAAAAATAGGGCCAGGTCTTACCTTTAACCACGTATCCCCCAAAAAGGATCCACATGGAAGCAATGAGGGAGCCAAAAGCCATCATGAAACCAATGAAGAGCCAGATCCGAGCTCCTGCAATGGGATGGGGGATGTGGGACCTGAGGGACATCCCAGCCCCAAAAAACCCCCTCTGCAGGGTCAGTGGGACCTGAGGGACACCCCAGCCCCACAAATTCCCCCTGGCACAGCTCTGGGGGGTCTGTGGGACACCCCAGCCCCACAAATCCCCTCTGCAGACTCACTGGGATCTGTGGGATACCCCAGCCCCACAAACTGCCTCTGCAGGGTCAGTGGGACCTGAGGGACATCCCAGCTCCAAAAAACCCCCTCTGCAGGGTCAGTGGGACCTGAGGGACACCCCAGCCCCAAAAAACCCCCTCTGCAGGGCCAGTGGGACCTGAGGGACACCCCAGCCCCAAACCCCCCCCCTGCAGACCCCGTGGCCCCCAGCCCTGGTACCTGTCTGGCCCAGGCAGCCCTCGCTGTAGCTGTCCCCCCGCACCTGCCCGTTGGACACGGCGTTGATCCTGGGGAAAAAGGGGACAAAAGTGGCACAGAGAGCTCTGCCTGCCACTCCTGCCTGCACACAGCAACTGCTGGGGCCTTACATCAGGAATGCAATGGTGGCTATGACCCCACAGGCGTGGTAGGAATGGTTGAAGTCTTCCACTTGAGGGTATTTCACAGCAGCATCGATGATGATCCACCAGCCTGTGAAAAACTGGGGGCAAAGAAAGAGTTTAAAATGCAGACACAGCCTGTGAGAGACAATATCAATATTTAAAATTGGGGGAAAGAAAGAGCTTAAAATACAGACACAGCCTGTGAGAGACAATATCAATATTTAAAATTGGGGGGAAGAAAGAGTTTAAAATGCAGACACAGCCTGTGAAAAAAATATCATAAATAATTAAACACCCTCACAGCCTCCAGCCCAGACTGAAGTGGGAACACCATTAGTTTTGCTGTCGATTTGGGATCAAGCTGGGATTTGCCCACTTTCTGGGTAACACTGAAATTTAAACCTAAAATGGATGGTGGGAAGCAGATAAGCTCTGCTGCTACACACGGGGACAATGTACCCCTGCTCTTCCTGTCCCTGTAAAATCATCAATTCCAACCACTAAACTGCGTCCCTAAATGCCACATCCACATATTTTTAAACATTCCCAGGCAGAGTGACTCCACCACTGCCTGGCCACCCTTCCAGAGGAGAAATTCCCCTTTTCATCCAACTCGAGGTCATTCCCTCTCATCCTTCCATTTGAAATGCAGGAGAAGAAACTCCCCAAACTGCTCATAATTCTCATTTTCCGACCGAAAAAGCCGAAAGAATCCGGGGGCAGGGCGGGCCGTACCAGCAGCCCCGCGGCCACAGAGGCGATGGTGTTGCGCTTCTCGCCCCAGTCCACGCACTCGGAGCAGCGCAGGCTCTCCAGGAAGCCGGACATGGTTCCAGACCTGCGGGAGGAAAAGGGAGCTCGGGCCGGCAGGAAAGCGGGGCGCGGGGACCGCCCGAACCGGGACCGCCCGGTAACCCGGGACCGACCGAACTGGAACCGACCGAACCCGGGAGTGCCCGAACCGGGACCGCCCGAACCGGGACCGCCCGAGCCTGAGACCGGCGGGGACTGCTCGAACCGGGACCGCCCGAACCCGAGACCGGCGGGGACCGACCGAACTTGGGACCGCCCGAGCCTGGGACCGACGGGGACCGACCAAACCCGAGACCGCCCGAACCCAGGACCGCTCTAATCCGGGACCGCCCGAGCCCAGGACCGGCGGGGACTGCCCGAACTCGGGACCGACCGAATCCGAGACTACCACCGGGCGCGCCCCCGATCCGCGCACCCCGCTCGGTCACGGGGCGCGCACCGCGCATCTCCCGCACCCCCATCCCTGAACCCTGCGCATCCCCCGCGCATCCTGCGCATTCCCCGCACCCCGCGCATCCCCCGTCCCCGCACCCTGCGCACCCGACTCCCACCCTGCGCCCCGCGCATCCCCGCACCGTGCGCGCCCCGGCCCCGCGCATCCCCCGCCCCCGCGCGCCCGCCCCGCGCATCCCTCGCGCACCGTCACGGGACGCGGCGGCGGCGGCCGCGCGCAGGCGCAGCGCGCGCGCGCAGGGGCCGGGGGCGGGGCCGGGGGCGCGTCCCGAGCGCGGGGGGCGGGGCCTCCGTTCCGGGCCAGGGGCGGGGCCGGCGCGTGCGCCGCGAGCGCGCGGTTGCGTAACGGGAGGGACGTTCTGGAAGGTTCTGGGCCGGCCCTCATTCGCTGGCGGGCGGTGGCGGCTTGTAGCTGTTGTTCTGTCGCGCTTCTATCGCCCTTCTGTCGCCGATCGCGGCGGGCCCGGCGCTATGGGGGTGACGCACGAAGCGGGGCTCTCCCCTCAGGACCCGTGCGGGGGCAGCCCGGCGGGCTGGAGCCGGTGAGGCGGCGGGCCGGGGGAGGGAGAGCGGCGGGAGGGCCGAACGAGGTGGCCGCTGCCTAGTGAGGGCCGTGGGTTGCTCGCCGTGAGTTTTTACTGGTTTTTATTGGTTTTATTGCAGGAGCGCCCAGGTGCCTCAGGGGAACCAGCGCGGGGCGTGTCCGGCGGCGCCCAGCGGTGAGTGAGGGGCCCTGAGGGCTCGGGGGGTCCCTGAGGGTTCGGGGGCCCGGTACCGGTGCTGCCCCCATGGACGGCGGTGCCCGGCCGCTCTCGGGGGTTCCTCTCGTTACCGTCCCAGCCGTGTGACCTTGGCCCTGCTGTAGAGGTGAAATAGTGAAACTTCACCTGGAGTAGCAGCGAGAGAAGTGCGTCTGACAGCTGTCCCGCAAGTTAAATTCCAGATTTCAGTGCGGGGGTTGGGATTTATTCCTTAAATTCGCTTTGCACTCAGCGCTAAATAGCAATTCCGTGTCAAAGCGAGCTTCCCTAAACTGTAAACTGGTTACGTAACTCAGGGCTTAAGTCTTGTGGTAAGATCCTTACCCTGAGTAACCTTTGCAGCCATAAAATGGCTGCCACTCCAGGGACAGCCATTTTAATTATTAATATCGGGCCATAACGAGTGCTGCGTCCTGAGTCCCGGCACTGAATCACCGGCCGGGTTTTGCTCTGTCCATGTACAGTGTTTTTAACAGCAGCCTGTTGCATACACAGCTGGGATGTGTGGAGCTCTGTGCCACGGGTTTTATGACATGATACAGGCAAGATCTTAGCTGCTTTATACTTAAAAGATACTTTTATTTTACTTTGTTGGAGTAAAAACTTAAGTGGAACTGTAGCAGAAAACTGCTCAATTTGTACTGAGCTGGAAGAAAAATTTTTTGTATCCTAGATACAATGAACTGTATTTAGGGTAGATACTTTATAAATTCTTTACCGGAATGTCAAGATTTTCTTCCTTAAAAACCAGACAGATTTACTCCTCTCTAAAATTCCACACAAAACCACTCATGGTTTAAACTGAAGCTTTTCTGTTTTTGCATACAACCCTGCATTTCATTTTTGTGACTGACTGCAGGAGAGGGGATTGCAGAGCTGGAAGATGGTTTTTTGTTACCGGGGGTTTTTGGGCTGTCTGATCTCCGTGACCGTGCTGCCCTCGTGTCACACGGGGATCGATGGGTTTGGATCCTTGGCTCTGAGAGTGGCTGGGCTGAGCTGTAGGGCAAGGGATCCCAAGGAGAAAGTGCTGCAGGAGCTGAGTTTATGGAGCAATTCCGTGCCCGGCTGCTTCCAGGCTCTGAGGAGCTGCGGGCCGATTTTCCTTTGGGATGAGGATCCCATTGGCACAGCAGGCACACAGGGATTAGGGCTGGGATTGTTGCTGGGGAAATGCCCGTCAGTGCTGAACCTGCCTTATCCACCCCCAGGAACAGAGACCGGGCACTGCAGGGCGGCAGCCAAAGCCGAGGCGGGCTCTGAGAGCGCGGGGCGAAGCTCGGCGGGGAGAACGGCCGCTATGACGGAATTCATGGACGACCTGAGCCTGGGCTCGCCCAAGCACAGACAATCCCCGGCGCGCTCCGGCCGCTCCTCCAGCCGCTCCTCCAGCCGCTCCTCGCGCAGCTCCAGCTCCAGCAGCTCCTCCAGCCGCTCCTCCCGCAGTTGGAGCCGCTCCCGTTCCCGTTCTCGCTCCCGTGCGCGGCGCTCCCGCCGCTGCTCCCGCTCCTACTCGCGCTCCCGCTCGCGCTCCCGCGGGTACCGGCGCTACCGCAGCCGCTACCGGCCCCGGCACTACCGGCCCCGCTACGCCCGGCACCGCTCCCGCTCGCGCTCCCGGGGCTGCTACCGCCGCTCCTACTCGCGGAGCCGCTCGCGCTCCCGCGGCCGCCGCTACTACGGCTTCGGCAGAACCATCTACCCCGAGGCGTACCGCGGCTGGCGGAGCCGCTCCCGCACGCGCTCCCGGAGCCGCTCCCCGCTGCACCTCAGCGAGAAAGGTACCGGCGGCTCGGGGCGCTGGGTGCGGGGTGGGCTTTTGGGGGTGCTTTGGGGCTGCTGTGTGTGGGGTGGGGTTGGTTTGGGGGTTCTTTGGGACTGCTGTGTGTGGGGTGGGGTTGGTTTGGGGGTTCTTTGGGGCTGCTGTGTGCGGGATGGGGTTGGTTTGGGGATTCTTTGGGGCTGCTGTGTGCGGCATGGGGTTGGCTTGGGGGCTCTTTGGGGCTGCTGTGTGTGGGATGGGGGTTGGTTTGGGGGTTCTTTGGGGCTGCTGTGTGCGGCATGGGGTTGGCTTGGGGGCTCTTTGGGGCTTCTGTGCGTCAGGTGGGTTTGGTTTGAGCTGGGCAGATTCTCCTCTGCCTGCTTGGTTTGTAAACACAAGTGAAGGAAAAGCTCAGTGCGGTTTGATAAATGTATTTATCACTATTATTTATTATTATTTGTCAGCATTATTACTACTATTTATCAGAGCATAATTTATTATTATTTATCAGAATACAATTTTTTATTATTAGAATATAATTTTATTTTTCAGAACATGTATTATTTATCAGAACATTATCATTATATATCAGAACATTATTATTTGTTGTTACATATCAGAACATTATCATTTATTATTAATTATCAGAATGTTTTTGGCATGGGGGACAGGCTGTGATGAGATCAATCCCAGCTGATTCTTGCACAGATGCAGAACCTGCAGGTTTTAGGCTTGAGTAGGTACAGATGGATTTTAGTGACACAAAGAATTTTTTTTTTTTCCATTCCTTCCTCTTCTAGACAAGAGGGAACTGCTGGAAATTGCAAAAGCCAATGCTGCCAAAGCTCTGGGGACAGACAACATTGTCCTGCCAGCCAGCCTGAAGATCTCTGCTCCTGCCAAAGAGATGAAAAGTGAGAAGCAGGAGCGGGAGGAGGCCAGGGAGTCAGCTGAGGTAAGTATGGAGTGTTCTCCCTGCACAGGTAAACACCCTTAGACTTGTCTGCATGGCTGTGCTGTAGTTCTGCTGTGGAGGTTGTGCTTTGGAGTTCAAACTGTTGAACAGAAACTCCAGAAACCTCGAGGCTTTGCCTTAAGCTGGAAGCACAGAGGCCCTGTCTGAGGTGTTTGATCCCCTGAGTGTCCAGTAGGGACAGCTGGGGAAGGACAGGAGACTTGTTCTTGGCCTTGTTCTCCTGATGGGATGTTTCCCATGAGCTCCACTCGTTTGTGCCTTTCTGACCTAAAACCAGGAGTCTCCTTGCCAAACCTAGTCAATAGTGTGGGGTTATTTTTTTTTTTTTGTTAAGGTTAAATCTTTGCCTTTTTTAACTGTTGAAAGCTTTTCATGTGCAACAAACTGTTTCCCAGAAATCCCATACCCAAGCACACAATGCATTTTACATACTTTATTTCTGTCTTATAGAAATCATGACTATGGTTCCAGACATGAGGAAGAAAATCTGGTGGTAATTAAGGGACTTTGTGGGCTGTAGCTGTTGTGAATTGAAGGGAGGGCGAAACTGGAGCAGCTTCAAGTTGAATTTTAGTTTGGTTCTGTTGTGGTGTTCCCCTGAGTCACAGTAAATCCAAACCTGTGTGCCTCAGGTGCTGCTGCTGGAAAGGGAAGTGAATTTGCTGAGGGTTTGACACAAATGGTTCAGGCATCCCTTTCATAAACATATGCAATATATTGCAGATGTTGAGAGAGTACAGAAGAAGAGGCCTGCATCCCTTGCAGATAAGTTGATTGTTGTTCTCCAAAGCTGTGCAGGAGGGGTGTGCAGAGCTGCTGCCACTGGCTGTGTCACTGCTCTGCTGAGGCAGCCTGTGCTGTGCCCCTGATCCTGTCTGAGCTGTCCCTGGGGCCTGGCATTGCCTCCATTGCCATGGGATTGGCCTTGCCCAGGTGCTGCCTGCCCTGGTGGGCTCAGCACTGCTGTAGCTTTACAGCTACTTGAGATGAAAGATTGAAACTCCACACAGAGTTGTGCTGTGCTGTGCTGTGAGTGCCTGCCCTGGCTCAGGGATCCCCTAAGCTGTGTCTGCTCTTCTTTAGCAACCTGGGAGTGCAGCTGAGGACGTGACCAGGGCTGCTGTGGAGAGAGCAACAATCCAGAGGAGCATTTCCTTCAGCCCCAATGTAAGTGGTGGAATCCCAGCACTGCCCCTCGAGCTGTTCCCAGATCAGGGCTCAGGAATAACAACAACAAAAGGAATTGAATGTTTGATAAAGATTTCCTCTGTAGAAGCCTAAATACACCTCAGCAGTGCGTTTAGAATAAATGTTTATCCTCAATATGAACAATTTAAAAACAGAATAGTTAAAAACACAGCTTATCTCAAGTTCCATATTTCAGTAATGCAAACTGAGGATTCAGGGATTTCTCCTGTGTTAAATGCACATGATTGATTACCCAGTATAAGCTTCAGGAATTCCAAGAGCTGGAGAGAAGACATTTACATGATTTTTATGATCAGCATGGATAAACCCTTTGGTTTTAGCACCTTTTCTTACAGTAAATGTCTTTTTTTTTGTTTTTCGCCAGAACACAATGGCCAAGCCTGCCCTGCAGAAGCCAGTGAGCCATGCTGTGGTTAAGGAACCTGTGGTTTCTCCACCCAGGGAGGATGACAGGAAGGGAAGCCCCTATGGGCAGTGGGTTCCTGTCAAGAAGGAGGAGAAGAAAACATTCCTGAACTTCTCACCCAAAAGCTCCCTGTTCAGGGCACGCTGATGGGAGTCACTGTCAGCCTGCAGCACTTCACACCCCTCAGCACAGATGGAGATTTCTGATGGGCTTGAAGATTTGTTAATACTGAGTATTTATTTTGAAGTCTTAATTTTTGGAATCTTAGGTTTCTCTTTCAGATAGAGAGCACACAGATCCAGAAGCCACAGATGGGAATCTTGTGTATATTTGTAAATATTTTATATTGCTTTATTGGACTAGAACTTGCAGGTGGGTAACTTTTTTCTAAACCATAGTTGAGTAGCTGTTCTTTGAACACCTGGATTTACATTGTGTAACTGTTTACTTCAAGTGAATAAAGTTTAGTTTTGCACTGGCTGTGTCAGGTGTTAGGCCTGTGTTGATGTGCTCCTTCTGGCTTTGCCCAGGTGCAGCACAGCAGTGAGAGTGGATCCTGCCTCCTTCACAGCCTCTTCCTTGCCTGGGCCCCCTCTGGCAGTGGGGACTGGGTCAGATTTCACTCCTGCCACACTCACATCGAGGTAGTGCAGGATTAGATTGGTTTGGTTTGCTTTGAAATCAGGCAGGAAGGAAAAGGGCCAGGAGGCTTCCAGACTTCTGCTAAAATGGGAAATTTAGACCTCTGCTCCAGGAGTTCAGGAAGACAAGGAGCTCTTGTATGGACTGGGAGCAACTGGTTACAATTGGGTTTTGTATAAATAAATTATCAGTAAAATAAACTCAATTGGACTACTCTGTGTCTGGAAGCTTCTTTAAGAAACCCTTGAATGGAGGGGAGAATCCTGAGTTTATCCTGTGCCTGTAGGTGAGGCTGGACAGCTGCACTGCCAGGGGGAGAATTCCACCTTTGGAATTGGTGCCAGGGGGAGAATTCCACCTTAGGAATTGGTGACTTGCCCTGGGAATGTGACTGTGCTGCCAAACAAACATGAGGAACAGACACAACACCCAAATTAGACCAAAGAGTTTATTTAGAGCAGGAATGACAGAACGTGACTGCTGCTATTTCCAGCCCAATTATGCAAATTACTTCAAGTGCAATAAACACCACCGAGCACAGACAGCAAGGGCCACAATCTACTTTGGATACAAGTTAAATACTCTTAAAAAAACAGTCTGAAAACTGCAGGGGAGGAGGCAGGAGAGCTGAGTTTCACACGGCCGTGCCCCTCTCCAGGTTCTGCTTGATCTCTGCCGTGTATTTCCCGTAGAACCTCTCAGCTTTCTGGTTGAACTTGGCGTTCCTCTCGTTGATGTAGTCGATGTCGGCGTCGTCGTTGTAGGGCCGCCTCCGGCTGTACTTCTCCCTCTTCTCGATCCTGGGGGGCAGCAGGGGCTGAGCCCTGCCCTGGGGCTGCAGCACCCCCAGCCTCCCTGCCCTGCCCTCCCCACTGCCCCTCACTCACTGCTTCTCCAGGTCTGCCACCATCCTGTCCACGCCGTCCTTGGAGGGCACGTGGGTGCCGTGCAGGAGGCTGTCTGAGGTGGGGTACAGAGCTTCCCCACTGCAGAGACACCAGGGGGGCACTCACACACCCAGCAGCCATTGCTGACAATCCCACAAGGGTTAAAACCCACCCAGTGCCACCCTTACACCTCCCACCACCCCAGGCTGCTCCCACCCCACTGTCCAGCCTGGCCTTGGGCACTGCCAGGGATCCAGGAGCAGCCACAGCTTCTCTGGGAAACCCCTGCCAGGTCCTCAGCAGCCTCAGGGGAGAATTTCTTCCCAATATCCAGCCTGAATTTCTCCTTTCACTCTGAACTCCTCAGCCCTTCTCCTGCCCTCGTGTCCTTGTGGTTTCACTGCTTCCCCCTGAGTTTCACTGTCACACTTCACTCACCCAGATTCAGGTGACAAATATATCAAATCCAAAAATGTCAATATTAAACCAAGCTCTCCATTATTTTGAGAGGGACCAGCAGGTGCCTCAGACACAGAACCCTCCTGAAATGCTAAATCTGTCTGAATGCAAACTGGGCTGCCTAAAAAACCCAAACTGCCCCAGGAAGTGACTGAAACTCACCTCACCTCACTGGGTGAGTATTTGTTAGAGTTGCAAGAAATGAACCTCATTAATTACCCCAAGACCCCTCCTGGATGAGATTAAAGAACATCTGAGTGCACAGGAGGGAAAGATTTCAGTGGTGAGAGTTTGCTGATCCCTCAGAGATCCCCCAGAGGGGATGAAGGACTGAAAGGAGGACTCACTACTGCTCCTTGAGCTTCTCATACTGCTCCAGGTCGGGTTTGATCTGCCGGGTCAGCCGCTGGTACTGGCGCAGCTGCGCCGCCGCGTAATCTGAATTAAAATAAACACACAAACTGGCTTTTAGAGCAGCTCTAATAGATTTACACCAATTATTCTTCACCCCAAAGATTTTGATATGATAAAATTTGTAAATCCTTTTATGCATTGGCTTTTGCCAGTTATTCTTGACCCCAAAGATTTTTTTACTCTTTACAATTTGTAATTCCCTTTATTGGCTTTTGCAAGTTCTTCTTCATCCCTAAGATTTTGATACAATTTGTAATTCCTTTTAACTAATTTTTGATTTTTAACTATAATCTGTCAGCACCATATAGCTCATATAAATAAACAGCAGTGTAATAAATATATCTTAGGCCTTAACATAATATTAAAACTATGTCATGTTAAAATACTTTCATTTGTGTAACTAACTCAGGTGATGGTGTGAAGTATTCTATGTATAACTCTCACGAATATACATTTAACCCATGCACTATAAAAATGTATAAGGAAATAGTTTTAAGCTAAAGGTGGGCTTCTGGCAGATATTGTCCCTTTTACCCCTTATTAAACTTCTATTAAAAAAATTTAAATAGTGAGCCCTGTTTCTCACATCTGCACCAGAACTGGGGACAAACCATGGCTTTGATCTCACTTTTCACCCAAAATACCAACACAGGCGTTCCCCATGAACAGCTGAGCTGTTACCTGAGAACCCCAGGTCGGGATTTTTCTTCTTCTTCTTCCTTTCCCACCTCTCAGCATCCTCAGCACTGATCTCCAGCAGCTTCACCCTCTCATAGTCCTCACCCCTGGCTGCACATTCCTGCAGGGCACAGAGAATTCCCAATCCCAGCAAAACCCCACATTCCTGCAGGGCACAGAGAATTCCCAATCCCAGCAAAACCCCACATTCCTGCAGGGCACAGAGAATTCCCAATCCCAGTAAAACCCCAGCAGCCAACCCGGTTCCTGCTCCCCAGCTCAGCCCCCCGTGCAGGACAGGGACTGAATCAATCAGGAGTTAATCAGCACACACGGATTTGGGGGTGACATCTGGGGAAGGCTGTGGGAGTTTTTTACCTTCTTCTTCTCCTGCACCTGCAGCTCCCACTCCAGCCGAGCTTTTTTAGCTTCCCAGTTCGGGGGCAATTTCAGCCTTTTGTCCTCCTCCACCACCTCCTGGCTGTTCAGCTTGCACGCCTCGTACTGGAAGCACACAGGGCAGCGCTGAGCGCGGGGGAGAACAACCCCATCGAACCACATCAAACAATCGCAGAGCTCTGAGATCTCCCAGCCCAACCACGTCCCCCGTACCCGCTTCATGTGCAGCTCCCGGAACCGCCGCAGCCGCTCCTCCCGCCTCTGCTCCGCCGCCGCGGCCGGCCCGGGCTCTGCCTCCTCCTCCTCTTCCTCCTCCTCCTCGCTCTGCAACGACCGGAACTCAGCCAGGAGCTCCGCGAGGGATCCGGGACCCCCGTCCCGCCCGATCGCGCCCCCTCCTCACCCCAACATCATCCTCGGGCACCCCCAAACTGCTGAGGGCCGACACCGCCGCCGCCATCGCGCCCCGCCCGCGCTTCCGCCTTCCGGCACTTCCCGTGCTCCGGCGCTTCCGGTTTCCGGCGCGTCCTGCCTGGCGCCCCCCAGCGGGCGGGAGGTGCTTCCGCCGCCCCTGTTGGATCCTGGAATTCTCCCGAAATCCCCAAAAAAAAAAAAAAAAAAAAAAAAAAAAAAAATCCCTCCGGTGTCCCCAAACAGGGCAAAGTCAGAGCTTCCCAAGGTTTTGTCGTAATTTCTGAGCAAAGAAAGTCAAAATTGCCGTGGCTTTGCTGCAGGGGCTGGGTCTCCCAGTCTTCAATGGAGATTTATTTCAAATTTCCATCTCCGTGTAAAACCTTTGTGTGCGCACAGGAGGGGCAGCAGGGATCGGGATTTTTGGTTTCCTCGCAAGAAAAGCTCCCCGAGCCCCTTTGGGTGCGGGATTCGAGGCTGAGCTGTTTTCCCTGCAGCTGTGGCTCCAGCAGAGGGAATCACAGCCCCAGCCATGAGCAAAGCCGGCTCTGCTCCTTCATCCTTCCTGCCCAGGGATCCAAAATATCCAGAGGCACCCCAGGAAATGGTGGTATCATAGCTTTTATCCCTTATTAAGCATTTTTTAAAATTAAATAATAAACTGAATCCATCCCTGCAATCCCTGCAATTGCACACCCAAAACATGGAATTACACACCCAAAATATGGAATGGACAGAGTTAAAAGAATAAAATAAGGATTTATTGAAAATATTGAGAAGTGTTTATTAAAAATCCCTTCAAGGATTCACCTTGGGCAGTGCAAGAGCCTGAGGCTGCACCCAGGGTGGACCCAAGTCAGGAGTTTTCACCCTTTCAGGAGTTTTGGTCCATTTCCATATTGGGAATAGTGGGATACTGGGACTGGGATCAGTGGGATGCTGGGACTGGTTCCAGTGGGATGCTGGGACTGGTTCCAGTGGGATACTGGGACTGGGATCAGTGGGATGCTGGGACTGGTTCCAGTGGGATACTGGGATTGGTTCCAGTGGGATACTGGGATCAGGCTCCCTGGGAAACCCTTTGCAGGCACCAGCACTGATCTGGGTCAAGGAAAAGAAAACTGGGCCTGAAACTTGCACAGAATTCAAAAAACCTTGGAATAATAAAATTAATCAATCAAAAAAAAAAAAATGGAGGATCTAATGGGGGAAATTAATTAGGGACGGATCTAATTGTGTGTGGGTCATTAACCATGGGGAAATGTGGAGGGAGGGGAAATGTGAGGGGAGTTTGGTTTTTAGGTGGAAGAGGAGCTGGTTCCCCTCCATCACAGGCTCCTCTTGTGTCCTCTTGGGTTGCAATTTCAATCTTTCAGATCAGACACAAAATCATTGGGCTGCAGAGCCAGAAGTACCTGGCTAATGGGATTAACAGAAATTAACCTGGTTACGTGGGGACTCCATCGAAAATGAGAAAGTGCTGATGGCCAAAATCAATTCCTGCCCGGCCAAATGACTGCAGGCCTGGCTTAGGGTTTCAGTTTAATGCTCAGCCTCCAACAATGAGCAGGATGGGATTGAATTAGGTCCTGATCTGGAGTTCAGAGGATGCCAGTGGTTTGTCTTCAGTGCCAGCAGCCAGGCAGGGGGAAAATGGGAAATGGGAAATCCTCCCTGGAATCACTGAGGGTCCTGCTGGGGGTCCCTGTGATGGGAAAACGGGAAAATGGGAAAATGGGAAAATGGGAAAATGGGAAAATGGGAAAATGGGAAAATGGGAAATCCACCCTGGGATCACAGGAGGGCCCTGCTGGGGGTCCCTGTGATGGGAAAATGGGAAATCCTGCCTGGTTTTGCCCTGGACCCCAGGGTGATTCCCCTGCTGGCTGCATCAGGAGGGGCTGCCCTGCCCAGGCCTCCCCTGCCCGTGTTCCAGGCCAGGATCAGAGCTGGAATTTGGGGAATGGGGTGAGATGGTTTGGGATCACCATGGGCTGGGATGGTTTGGGATCCACAATAGACCGGGAGAATGGGCTGGGATGGTTTGGGATCCACAGTGGGATGGTTTGGGGTCCCCACGGGCTGGGAAATGGGACCGTTTGGGACCCAGAGCCCCCCGAGCCGATCCATCCCCGCCCTCTCCCAGGGCTGCTCGCTCTCCCCGAGGGTGGCAGCTCCCGGCAGCTCCAGCCCGGCCTCATCTTCTCCCTTAAAAGCCGGAACCCGGCGGAGTTTCCTGGATGAGAGCAGCTCGCTCATTACCGCGCATTGCAAATTATCGGATTTTTTACCGCACGCACCCCGGCTGCGCCACCTCCCCGCGCCTTTGTCCCCTCGGGGACAGCCCGGCCGCTGTGGGGACATCGGAGCTCCCCAAACCCGCAGGGGTGCGACAAGCGACAATTCATGAGCTGTCCCCAGCTGGGGTCCTGCTGGGGAGGGAGGAGGAGGCCGGAGGGAGCTGGGAGAAAAAGGAGATTAAAGTGATCCAGGCTGGGCGGTTTTGGGGTCCCTGATGCCCGTGTGGGGGTCCTGGTGTCCGGATTTGGGGATTTTGGGAATTTCCAATGAACATTACGGGCTGTGCTGTCACTCACCCACAGAAATCCCGTGGGATAAAGGCAGAGATCGCCCCGAGCAAATGGGATTTGGGAATCAGGGGATCCACATGGAGAATTCTGCTGGAACTGAGCTGGGCACCGCGGAAGGGATAATTAGTGGGACAATTAGTGTTAATTAAGACGGGAGGGACAATCGCGGTGGGAGCCGGGCCGGTGCCCGGGGATGGAGCCGCCCCTGCAGGGCAGCAGCAGCTCCGGGCTCGGGGACGGAGGATCACGTCACGTTTCCCCCGGATCAATGCAGATTTTGGTTCGGGAGTTATTAGCCCGGTGTCATAAACTATCAGAAAACCACAAAAGTAAAATAATAAATCTCCCTGTTCGCCTCCTGCGCGGGGTTTGGAAGCAGCCGAGTCCCTGCAGGCGGCGGTTCGATATCGCAGGACACAAATCCCCGGGGCACGGGCGGATTTTGGGGAATCGCAGCGGACACAAATCCCCGGGGCACGGGCGGATTTTGGGGAATCGCAGCGGACACAAATCCCCGGGGCACGGGCGGATTTTGGGGAACATCGCTCGGGCTTTGCTGGTTTCCAGCACTCGGGGATGGCTCCCTGTCCCACAGCCGGGAAATTTGGGGTGTCTCTTGCATGGCGAGCACGCTTCAGGCGTCATTAAATCATTATATATTTTTCATTTATCATTAATTATAATTTAATTATCGTTCTCTTTTTTTTTTTCTTCATTTAATCATTAATTAAATCGTGATTAAAATGAAGCTGGTGCTGGTAAAGGACCCCAGCCCCAAACTGGGGTTCAGCGGCTGTGGGGGACAGGGCACAGCTTCTCCCAGTGCCCCTCCGGGGGTTCTGGGGGTCCCCGGGCTGTCCCCTGTCGCCTCCCAGCCCCAGGTTTGATTTCTAAAGCTCTTTCTGGTGGCATTTCCCGGTGATTTTCGTCTCCGGGCCGTGCTCGCTGCATCCTCCCTCCCTCCTCTCCATCCCAGCGGGCTCCCCCTCGATACCCACCAGAGCTGATCTCTCAGAGGGAAAAAATAACCCCGACAAAATAAAAAAAAACCCACAAAATAACCCCGACAAAATAAATAAAAAAAACCCCACAAAATAAACCCGACAAAACAACCCCGACAAAACAACCCCGACTAAAAGAATAACCCCGACTAAATGAATAACCCCGACTAAATGGATAATCCCGACTAAATGAATAACCCCGACTAAACAGCCCCGGCAGAGGCGATTTCGGGCAGGGCCGCCTCGTTCCCTCCGCAGCTCCGGCAGCCGGAGCCGGGAAAAACTTCCAGCAGCGAAGGGAAGGAAAACCTGCCTGGGAGGGAAGAGGGAAAAGGGAAAATGGAAAAAGGGAAAAAAGGGAAAAGGGAAGAGGGAAAATGGAAAAAAAGGGAAGAGGGAAAATGGAAAAAAAGGGAAAAGGGAAAAGGGAAAAGGGCTGCATTCCAGGTAATTCTGGGGACAATTAGCGCCGGGCGTTAATGAGGGGAGCTGTGTGCGCTGTCCCTTTTCCTGTCCCTTTTGCGGGAAGCCCAAACCCCGCCCCGTGTCCGGGCAGGGACCCCCGGAGCCGCGGGACCCCCGCGCTGTTCAAAGCCCCGGAGGCTCCCCCGGGGCCACCGGGGCTCGCGGGTCCCGCTCGCCATGCGCTCGCCAGCCGCCCCGGCAGGATGCTCCCCCGGCTCCGCTCCGTGCCTCGCACACATTTCCCGGCTCTTTGTGCCTCTGCAGCCGGATCGTGGAAGCAGGTGCAGCTTCCTGGGTTTCTTTTTTCTTTTTTTTTTTTTTTTTTTTTTTTTTGGCTCCTAAAGTGTTAAGTGAGTGCTAAGCCCTATAAAATTACCCTTTCAGCTACTATTTCTGCACAAAAGGCTCTCTGCGACGAGATATGCCAAAGCATCTGATGAAGTAATATGTCTATTCTCATTTGTGACATTTATTATTAACAGGGAAAAAAAAAAAAAAAAAAAAAGCAAAAAACAAACCCAACAAATCCCAGTCAGAAAGAACTCTTAATTGAAGCACCATTGTGCCGTGGTAACTGCTATTAAATTAATCTGCTGCATTCCTTTCCACCCACACACTTTAAAACTTCCTGGTTATAATTAGAACCATTTAAAACCAATTTGACACTCCTCGGATGATGCAGTTCAGCTGCTTAATATGGTGAGACTTTGGTGAAAGGAGCGGAGAAGGGCTGCGAGCAAGCTGGGGCTGCTCGGGGAGCAGCAGAGCCGGGAGCTGCTCGGAAATCCCGGCGGGAATTTCGGGTTTAGCGCTGCTCCATCCCCGGGAGATCCTCCTGCTCAGAGCATCCCCCCCGGGTGCTGGGCTGGGAATTTTGGGAGGTTCGTGTTTGGTTTTGGGAGCTGTCCCCTGCTTTGTGCCAGCTGGGGAAGGTACCAAAGGAAATAATTCCCCCATGGAAAAGCGTTTGGGTGTTTCAGTGTGGGGGGAAAAGGCACCCGAGCGCAGGGCTGAGAGGAAATTTGGGGAATTTCCAGGTGTGGGGATGTCACCCATCCCTTCCACCTGATATTCCCATTCCTCTCCTGGAATCATCCCTGATATTCCCATTCCTTTCCTGGAATAATTCCTGATATTCCCATTCCTCGCCTGGAATAATTCCTGATATTCTCATTCCTTTCCTGGAATAATTCCTGATATTCCCATTCCTCGCCTGGAATAATTTCTGATATTCTCATTCCTTTCCTGGACTCATCCCTGGTATTCCCATTCCTTTCCTGGAATCATCCCTGATAGTCCCATTTCTCTCCCGGAATGATCCCTGCCTGCCTCGGGGCTCGGGAATCTCGGGGATGCTGGTCCAGGGCTGGGTTTGGGGAACATTCTGGGGGCCCTGAGGTGAGAAACCGCTCGGGGCTGGCCGAGATGTGGCGGGTGTCGCTTCTGCAAACGCGTTCCTTTATCTGCCACCCTCGGAACCACCTGGGCGCCCCTCGATGCTATCGGGCTCCAGCCCATCCCCGCGGTTCCCCGCAGCCTGGAAGGTCCCGTTAGTCACGGATCTCCTGTCACCTTCTGCTTCCTTCTGCATTTGGCTTCGGCTCCGGGGCCATGTGCGAGCCAGGGCCCGCAGCTTCCCCCGCCCGGGGCCGCTTCCTCCCCGCGCCCACCTCGGCCTGGCCCCGGGGATCCGCGTTTGGGCCCCGGGGATCCGCGTTTGGGCCCCGGGGATCCGCGTTTGGGGCCCGGGGATCCGCGTTTGGGGCCCGGGGATCCGCGTTTGGGGCTCCGGGGATCCGCGTTTGGGGCCCGGGGATCCGCGTTTGGGGCCCGGGGATCCGCGTTTGGGGCTCGGGGATCGCGTTTGGGGCCCGGGCGTTTGGGATCCGCCCGGGGATCCGCGTTTGGGGCCCGGGGATCCGCGTTTGGGGCCGGGGATCGCGTTTGGGCCCCGGGGATCGCGTTTGGGGCTCGGGGATCCGCGTTTGGGGCTCGGGGATCCGCGTTTGGGGCTCGGGGATCCGCGTTTGGGGCCCGGGGATCCGCGTTTGGGGCCCGGGGATCCGCGTTTGGGGCCCGGGGATCCGCGTTTGGGCCCCGGGATCCGCGTTTGGGGCCCGGGGATCCGCGTTTGGGGCCCGGGGATCCGCGTTTGGGCCCCGGGGATCCGCGTTTGGGCCCCGGGGATCCGCGTTTGGGCCCCGGGGATCCGCGTTTGGGCCCCGGGGATCCGCGTTTGGGGCTCGGGGATCCGCGTTTGGGGCCCGGGGATCCGCGTTTGGGGCCGGGGATCCGCGTTTGGGGCTCGGGGATCCGCGTTTGGGGCTCGGGGATCCGCGTTTGGGGCCCGGGGATCCGCGTTTGGGGTTCCAGGATTTGTGTTTGGGGTTCCAGAATTCATGTTTGGGGCTCGGGGATTCATGATTGGGGTTCCAGAATTCGTTTTTGGGGCTCGGGGGGTTCGTTTTTGGGGCTCCGTCCCCTCCCCTTTGTCCCTCGGGTAAAACCTCGCCCCTCCCGGTTCCTTCTGCTGCGGCTCCAGGTTCCCGCTCGTGCCCCGGGATGTGAAATCCGCAGAAATTCGGGAAATTCTGGGGGGTCCTGGGCGGGTTTGTGGAGCCCCCGAGCAGGGCAGGGACAGCTCCTGGTGCTGCTCGGAGCTGCCACCGGCCCCCGGCACGGCCTGGGCCCCTCGGGCCATTGTCCCGCGCGGGGCCGGCGCCTCCCCTCGCCTCGCCCGCCCTGGTTCCCCTCGGTTCCCCTCGGTTCCCCTCGGTTCCCTCCTGTTTCCACCTCTCCCGATGCCACCGAACCCTCCCCGAGCTCATCCGTGCCCGAGCTCTCACCCCAACAATGCCAAGAAAAAGAAAATTTGGATTTTCCCCCAAACCCAAGCCCTGCTGTGGGACAGGACCCCCGGCTGGGGCTGGCTTGGCCTCACTGCCTGGGCACATTGCCCTTGGTTTTATTTTATTTTATTTTATTTTATTTTATTTTATTTTATTTTATTTTATTTTATTTTATTTTATTTTATTTCATTTTAATACACAAACTCCACTTTTCTACATCTTGAATTTTTTCCCTTCTTTCCACGCTGGAGCACGAACACCCCCCCAGAGCCCAGAGGTTATTTATGCTTTTGTCTAATCTCTGTTGCTCGGGCCGTTCTTTTTTTATTTTATTTTATTCCATTTCATTTCCAACCCCCTCCCCCTCTCTCCTCGCCTCTTGCTACTTCGTAATTTTTTCCCAACTTTGGAAGCGACACTTTGGAGTGGCCAAAGGCAAAAAAAACCCCCAAAACCAAGAAACAAAACAAACAAAAAAAGACCCCCAAGGATATTTCTGCTCCCCTGTTAACTTTGCAGAAACGCTGCGTGCCTGGAGCGCGGCGGGGGGGTAACGAGAACCGGCCAGGCCGGGTAAAATTAGCCCGGGGGGCGGAGAGGGGGAAGCGGCTCCATCCTGGAGCCTCCAGATGGCCCTGGATGCTCATCCCGTGCAGCGGGATTTGGGATTTTTGGGATTTATCCCTCTGCATGTTCATCCCGTGCAGCGGGATTTGGGATTTTTGGGATTTACCCCTCTGCATGTTCAGCCTTTTGCCTCCTCCCTTCCCAGCCCAGCTCAGGGATTTGTTCCTCGCGTCCTTCCCCAGCTGCTCCCCCTCCCCAAAAAGTGCCAAAAATGTGGCTCCGTTTTCCCATCCCGGGTGTCACAAAGGGAGGAGCCGCCTGTCCCTGTCCCCAACCCCGCCAGGACACCGCGGCCCCCCCGGGCACTTATTGCAGGTTATTCCAGAGATATTCCAAAGTTATTCCAGGGTTATTCCAGAGATATTCCAGGGTTATTCCAAAGTTGTTCAATAGATATTCTAGGGTCATTCCAAGTTTATTCCAGGGTTGTTATTCCAGGGTTGTTATTCCAGGGTTGTTATTCTAATTGTTATCCCAGAGTTATCCCAAGGTTGTTCCAGAGTTATCCCAGTTGTTTCCAGGCGCACCCCGGCAGGAGGTGTCAGCTCAGCTTGGTGGCTCTGCCAGTGTTTGTCACCGTGGCCGTCCCTCCATGTCCCCTCCGTGTCCCTCTTTGTCCTTCTGTGTCCCCTCCGTGTCCCTCAATGTCCCCTCCGTGTCCCCTCCGGCCCCGGGCCCGCAGCAGAGCCGGGTGTTGTCACCTGTGGGATGCGCTGGTGCCACCTGCATTTGAGGATGAAGATTAGGATGAGGATGGGGATGAAGATGAGGATGAGGATTAGGATTAGGATTATTTCAGGAAAGGAATGGGAATATCAGGAATTATTTCAGGAAGAGAATGGGAATATCAGGGATTATTCCAGATGAGAAGTGGAATGATTCCAGGCAAGGCAAGGAATGGGAACACCAGGGATTATTCCAGGTAAGGAATGGGAATATCAGGGATGATTCCAGGCAAGGACTGGGAATGCCAGGGAACCATTTCTTTGTCTGAGCAGCCCCAGGGGCTCGGGGTGACTTTGCCCTCCCCGAGGTGTCCCCACGCGGTGACACCGCAGCACTTAGTGGCCTCCTGGCAGCCCCCAGATGGATCCCTGCTCCTGACTTTTCTTCAGTCCTTTTCTCTCCATTTGCTCTATTGATTTGAATTTTAAAGTGAGGGGGATAATGCTGGTTTTAATGCTGGTTTTATTGGGAGCTGCTGGGGGCGTGGGCGCTGCGGGATAAACGGAATAAATGGAATTATTGCCGTGTTTTGGTGAACCCAAAGCTGCTGTGGCGAGGGGTGAGGGTGATTTGGGGGTTTCCTCGTGGCCCTTTGGGGTGCTGGGATGAGCTTGGCCCTGCTGGGTGTCCACAAACCCAACCCTGCACACCTTGGGTGGCTCCCACATTAAATATAAATGGGGAGAAAATTACCTTAATCAAGTCTAAGCAGAATTGATTAATATTTTAGTAAAAACCTCACACTGGAGTTTAACAGACTGGTTAAATCTCAGCTGGAAAAACCACTGTGGTTCCCCACCAGCTTTTTTTTTCTCCTTAAACCCAGCCTGGTTTCCACAGCCCCTCTTTGCCTGTGGGGCCTGCACTGGGTTTGCTGTTTGCCCTTTAGCTGAGCAAATTACCAGCGGTTTAAAAAGGCCCCTTCTCCCCCTCCTGGCTCCCTTTTATAGGTACAATAATCAGATAAAATATTTCTGGAAGACTATTTACAAAATCCCCCCATCCCCATCAATCTTACGGTTAAGAAGGAGCAGAGGAAGAAATCTTAACCTCAAGAAGCTGCTAATGCAACCCAGCTCTTTAATGGTGGGGTGGAGATCTTCTTTTTTTTCCTGCTGCCATTACTATGGAATACATAATAACATCAATAATTAAATATAAATTGGATTTAATATTTTATGCTGGCGACATGTAATTTACACTCTACCCGAGAAATCAAAAGGTCACGTCTGAAACGAAGGCAAGGAGGGAAAGGGAGAGGGGCTGGTGCTGGGGAGGCTCAAAAATCCCTCCAGGGAGGGCAGGGGAGCTTGGTTGCTTGGTTTGGGGTAAAAAAGGAAGATTTTGGGCTGGGTTGGGGTTGTGGGGGTTGTTCTGGGCTGGGTTTTAGGGGATGGTTGTGGGGCTGGGCTGAGGGGGAGGGTGGGATCCACCCCAGAGCGGTTCTGCATCAATTCCTGTGGGGTTTGGGGCAGCTCTGGGTGTCCTGTACTGATCCCTCTGGAATTTGGGGCAGTTCTGGGTGTCCTATATTGATACCTGAAGATTTTGGGGCAGCTCTGGGTGTTCTGTGGGATTTGGGGCAGCTTTGGGTGTCCTGTACTGATCCCTGGGGCAATTTTGGGTGTCCTGTATTGATCCCTTTGGGATTGGGGCAGCTCTGGGTGTCCTGTGTTGATCTCTGCAGTTTTGGGGCAGCTCTGGGTGTCCTGCACTGATCCCTGGGGCAATTTTGGGTGTCCTGTATTGATCCCTGCAGTTTTGGGGCAGCTCTGGGTGTCCTGTGGGATTTGGGGCAGCTCTGGGTGTCCTGCACTGATCCCTGGGGCAATTTTGGGTGTCCTGCCAGCTCAGCAGCTCCATTAAGCCCTGGTCATTCAGGAACTGCCTGGGCTATTTCTGGAACAGGAGAATTTTCAGCCTTTTACTCCTCTCCCTGGTGGGTCATGGAAGGTTTGGCTGCTTTGCCTCTCCACACCCGGGATTCTGTGCCCAACCTCCCCTCTTTGCCACCAGCTTTACATCTTCAATTAATTAAAACCAGGAGAAATCAAACCTCTCCTGGGCAGGTGTGGGGCTCTCCCAGGGTTTGCATCCCTGCCTGGGCTGGTGGCAGCGAGGAGCAAACCTGGAGCCACCCCTGGCGTGGGCACAGAGGATTCATCCCCCAGAATATTCTG
Source organism: Muscicapa striata striata (assembly GCA_030060385.1). Lineage (NCBI taxonomy): Eukaryota > Metazoa > Chordata > Aves > Passeriformes > Muscicapidae > Muscicapa > Muscicapa striata. Next base: position 139,523 of record JAREIS010000204.1, read on the forward strand.
GAATTCTTGTTCAGGGCTGTGGATTGAGAGGATTCATCCCCCCAGAATATTCTGGAATTCTTGCTCAGGGCTGTGGATTGAGAGGATTCATCCCCCCCCCAGAACATTCTGGAATTCTTGCTCAGGGCTGTGGATTGAGGAGATTCATCCCCCCAGAATATTCTGGAATTCTTGTTCAGGGCTGTGGGTTGAGAGGATTCATCCCCCCAGAATATTTTGGAATTTTTGCTCAGGGCTGTGGGCACAGAGGATTCATCCCCCCAGAATATTCTTGAATTTTGGCTCAGGGTTGTGAGCACATGGGATTCATCCCCCCAGAATATTCTTATTTCTTGCTCAGGGCTGTGGATTGAGAGGATTCAACCCCCCAGAATATTCTGGAATTCTTGTTCAGGGCTGTGGATTGAGGAGATTCATCCCCCCAGAACATTCTGGAATTTTTGCTCAGGGCTGTGGATTGAGGAGATTTATCCCCCCAGAATATTCTGGAATTCTTGTTCAGGGCTGTGGATTGAGAGGATTCAACCCCCAGAATATTCTGGAATTCTTGTTCAGGGCTGTGGATTGAGGAGATTCATCCCCCCAGAATATTCTGGAATTTTTGCTCAGGGCTGTGGGCTGGGAGCTTTGGGGCTCCTTGGGGCTGCCCAGGTTTCTCTGCAAGTGAGGCTTCTGCTTTTTGGAGGGTTGTGCAACACATCTGGGCAAAGCCACTCCAGATCCTTCTTCTCCTTCTGCCCCAGAGCGGGCTCAGCTGGGGAAGTTGGGGGGAACCAGCCCTGGGGAGGGGGTTGGGTTTGGGGTCTCACCTGGCACGAACCAGGTGGAGGGGCTGGGGCTGTAGGGGATGTGAAAATAAACCCGTGCAGAGGGAATAAATCCTTTTTTAGTGCACGGGGGGGAGGCTGCTGGAGCTGCTGGTGGGGTTTGGGTCTCTCCTCTCTCTTTTGGCTCTGATTTGCCCAGATTCAGGTGCTGCCATTGCAGCCAGGAGCGTTTGGATGGCTGGGAAATCCTCCCTGAGCCTGGCCTGGGGCTCATTGAACATCCCTTGGTTTGCTTTGGCCTCTGGGAGGTAAAAACCCCAGAGCAGCCAAATTTCCACCCCAGGAACCCCCTGAGGGCACTCGGGAAAGGGCAGAAAATGCCCAGCCCCGTTTGGGGCAAAACCAGCTGAGTTTGGCTTTTGGCAGAGCCCAGCCCCCATGGAAGAATTTGGGAAAAGGATCCAGGAGCAGCCTGGCATGGGGGGAGGTGGGGTGGGCCCAAGAAATCCCAAAATTCTCTATAAAAGAGCAGCTGGGGTGGCTCAGACCCCGCCCCACACCCAGATCCCTGCTGGGATTAACCCTAATCTGAATTTTAGCATCACCTGAGGGTCCCAGTGCCCCCTTTAGGGGCCCTCAGCATTTTGGGGCCTGAGCTGAGCTGCCCCAAAAATCACCCCAAGCTGAGCTTTATTGGGTCATTTCCCTTTTTACAAAGAAGCCACTTGGGGAAAAAAAAAAAAAACCTTTTTGTTGGGATTGCAACAACTTAGATCAAAAATGGGGCAGCTTTTTCCACCTCCTGCCCCTTCCCTTGCTCAGCACGGGCCTGGGAGGAGGAAGGATTTAATGAATTTAATGAGAGGATGGGACTGGCCCTGCCCTCCCAGGGCTCCTTCCACGCATTTATTTCATTTTTCCAAGTTCAGGAATGGAAAATCTCCATAAACCCGGGGTTGCTGCAGCTCCTGGTGCCCCTGCAGAGGAAACACCTGGTTTCAAAGGGCAGCCCTGGCTCCTGCTCGCTCTTAATTTGGATTTTATGGGTGGGGTGATGTGGCAGAGGAAAAACTGGGATTTTCTGAGCAAATTTTTGGTGGAGAAAAATTTTGGGTGGGAGGGGAGGGTCAGCTCCCTCCTCTGAGTGTCTCTGACCCCTGCCCGGGATTTTTGGGGGACACAACTCACCTCAGAGCCCACATTTGCCATTTTTAACGCCCCAAAATGGCGAGGAGCCCCTCCCCGGAGGGAGGGGGCCCGAATTCCCGCAGCCCCGCCCGCGCCGCTGCTTTTCCATCTTTACCCATCGCCAGGTGCGGCAGCAATCGCTCCCTCCAGGCCGCTCCGGGCTCAGGCCGAGCTCTGCAAGGCGCGGCTTTAGGAGGAAAAGCTTCACTGGCGCTTTGCAGAGCCGGGGCTGAGTGATGGATGGGCTGGGGTTGCATCCCCGAGCAGGAGATGCAGAAATTCCCCTTTAATCCGGGGGAAATGGGGAGGGCAGCTGAGCGACGCAATTTTGGCTTTGTTTTTTAAATTTATAATTCCTTTTTATTTATTTTTTATTTAATTTTTTTAATTTAATTTTTTTTAATTTTGGCTTTATTTTTTACATTTATAATTCCTTTTTTATTTTTATTTAATTTTTGTTTATTTAATTTTTTTTTTTTTTAAATTTTGGGTTTGTGTTTGGGGTTAAAGATGGCAGAATCACAGAATTGAGATGGGGAGGGCAATCCCAGCTGAGCTACGCGATTTTGGCTTTATTTTTAATTTATAATTCCTTTTTTTTTTTTTTTTTTTTTTTTTTTTTAATTAACCCTTCAAACGCCGCGGGGGAGCCTCTCCCCCAAATCCCGGAGCAGCTCCAGGGGGACACCAAGGCGAGCTGCGAACCCCCCAAATTCCTGTGCCTTTATCTCCACCCCAAACACTTTTGGGTTTCCCTGCGGAGCTCCCGGGCCGGGATCCCCCCCCAGGGACCTTCAGCCGCTCCTTTGTTTCACCTTTGGCTGCACAAAAGCGGCTCCGGCCCCCAAACCCCGCCCGTTTGTCACGTCCCATCAACTTCGAGTTCAGCGCTAATCCCTGCCCTGAAAGGGATAATGAAAGACGTTCAAAATATATCAAAATGGCATGGGTATTGATTTATTAATGCCGGGGAATGCTGCCCTAATTGAATTTAGGTCCAGGAAGTCAGTTAATGCAGCTGACAGTGATACAGGAATTCAATCTCCCCAGCGCACTGAGTTAGGGCTGTTTTCTTCCCTCTTTGTTGTCAGTTGGATAAATAACAAATCAATTTGAATTTCAACGAGGTTGCTAAAAACAAGGCAGGTTCTGCGCGGGGCCGGTGGCTCAGCCGGGGCTGGGGCTGTGGCCAAGGTCAGGAGGATCCCCGGAGCAGCTCCGGGGCTCTCCTGGGGCTGGGGGCGGCCTTGGGAGGGGCCGGGTCCCCAAATCCTGCTCGGGTTCTTTTCCCACTGATCCTCACCCTTAGGACTTGGAAGTTTCTTGGAATTTTCTTCTCCCAACCTGGAGACAGCAGCTCCCTCACCCGGGCTCTGGGGTTGTCTAAAGTGCCCAGAAACTCCAATATTCCCGGATTTTTTGAGAGGGGATGCAATCAGAAATCCCAGAAAGAAATCCCAGAAAGAAATCCCAGAAAGAAATCCCAGAATTCAGAAAGAGCAGGAGCTGCCCTCGGGCTCTGCCTCTCTCTGCACCTTCCCTTTCTTGGTTCAAGTTTAGGCGAGGAATGTTTGTTCCTAATCGAGTTTAGGATTAAACAACCGGCCCTGCTGCCCTGCAAAGGCAGAGCCCAGTCCTCCAGAGTCGCTATTTTTAATTTCTCAGCGCTTTTATTTTAAAGTTTAAGCTCAACCCACCCCTCTCCCCGACCTCAATCCTGCGTTTGCTCTCCAGCCCTGCTGGGGTTGGTCTGGTCAAGAAGAGGAGCCTGAGTTAATTAAATCAACAGCTAACAGTGGAGGTTACCCACAAAAGTGAACCTTGGTGCCCCTAAAACCACTGACCAGAGAATGGCTGGAAAAAAACAAAACCACAGTTGGAGTGAAATGGAAAAAGAAATCTTCAGCTCTATATCACTTCAGCCAGCCACAGGTATCAGAATATTAATTGCTCTTTGACTTGATTTTGTTGTGGGATTAAGGGCACATTGTGGCTTATGAGGAGATTGTAGGAGCCACAAGGATGGATGCAAAATCCATCTGAGCAGCGTTGGTGCCTGCTGGGATGCAGGACGCTGCTGCAGCGGCTCGGGCTCCTGGCGGGACCAGCGGCTGCTGCCGCTCCCCTCCCGCAGCTCCGAGCTCCCCGTCCCTGCCGGGAACGCTCCTGAGGGGGATTGTCCCGGAGTTTTGGGGTGTGGGGAGTTCCCCGCTCTGGGAAAACTCTGGGTCCTGCTGCTCCTCCTGCTCCAGATCCTGAGGGATGCTCCAGCAGAGAAACCTGCGGGGGGAAATTCTCGTGTGGGAGGAGATGACAAAACACTGGGGAGGGTTTGAGGCAGGGATGAGTTGGGATTTCCTCTCTCCTGCCAGTTCATCCCTTGTCCCTGGGTGTCACTGTCCCTTCTCCCCGGCATCCCCATCCCCTTTTCCTGGGCATTTTAATCCTTTCTCCCTGATTATCTCCATCCCTTCTCACTGATTATCTCCATCCCCTTTTCTGGGCATCCCCATCCCTTTTCTGGATGTCCCCATCCCTTTTCTGGGTGTCCCCATCCCTTTTTCTGGACATTTCCATCCCTTCTCCCTGGTTATCTCCATCCCTTCTCCCCGGATGTCCCCATCCCTCCTTTTCATCTCTGGCCCAATTTTCATTTGGGGTTGTTTTGTTTTTATTCTAAATGTGTTTCACTAATGCAATAATTTACATTTTCTGCCTGCTCTGGGTGTTGGCTGGGGCTGCCTCCATCCCCTGCAGAGGCTGAGAAGGAACATAAAGGGATTTTTGGAGGATCAACCTTCACCCTTTGGAGGAGATGGAAACCCCCCAGCTGCTGTCACGGCCTCATCTCCATCCCCTCTCCTGCTTCCCCTCCTCCTCCTGGACAGCCAGGAGTGCAGAACCTCGCGTTCCCCATCCCACCCCTCATTAATGAGCTCATTAACGACCCCGCTTTTTAAAATATCAGTCTCAAAATCTCCGCAGACGCTGCTGGACCCGCGCAGGGCAGCAGAGCCCGGCCCCGTAATGGCTCATTAATGTGTTTGAAACCAAGTTGGAGTTGGCAGGGAAGAGGCTCAGAAATGCTTTTACAGCAGGATGACCACGAGCGCCTGGTGCCCGCAAACAGATTCCCAGCGAATAAATGAATAATAGACAAATAGATGAATAATAGACAAATAGATGAATAATAGATATTGCCGTGGATCGGGGATTGCCAGGCAGGGATAACCAGGAGTGTCCTGTCCCGAGTGTCCAGTCCCCAATGTCCAGTCCCGAGTGTCCAGTCCGGGCTGTCCGGGCAGACGCTCCCCAGCCCGCACTAGAGGGAGACAAAGCCCCGCGCTCGGCCGGGGAGCCCCGGGGTGGGAACGGGAACGGGAACGGGATCCCCGGGGGAAGGGAATGGGAATGGGAGTCCCCATGGGATGAGAACCCCAGGGGTGGGAATGGGAATCTCATGGGAATGGGAATGCCAGGGGATGGGAGCAGGATCCTTACGGGATGGGAATGGGAATCTCATGGGGTGGGGATGGCAATGGAATCTCCTGGAGTGGGAGCCCCCAGGGGGACGGGAATGGGGCTCAGGCTGTTCCTGCCGGCAATGCCCCCCTCCCACCCGTGCCTGGCTGCTCTTTTTCTGACAGGTTTGTTTGTTTATTTTCTTGCCTTTTACACTGTTTCAGCTCTGGAGAAAACTCATTTTCCCTCCCCAAGGCCTCGCTGCCACCCTGCACGCTGAACCATGCAGGGTGGGCTGAAAGAAAAAAAGAAATCAGCCTGAAAAACAAAAAAAAATTAATTAAATAAATGAAGTAAGCAGAGGCTGCTCTCCCTGGCACAGCTGAGGCTTTTCCCTCCTTTCTCCACTCTGCCTGGCCCTCAGGAGCTGCAGCACTGCTGAGCCCTCTGGTGATGCTCTTTTTGGGGTCCCAGTGAGATCCCCTCACCCAGAGCAGCCCTGGCCCAGCAGCTCAGCCTGGCACGAGGCAAACGCGGGCAAACAACAATTAAAACATCGATTGCACCCTCTGTGCCACGGCAGGGGGGTGGGAACAACCTCGGGCAAAGTTTTGGGGAGGGTTTTGGGGTGTTTGGGGTGAGGGTTCAGTGCAGGTGTCAGACTCTGGCTGTGCTGCCAGCCCAGAATACCCTCTGTGGTCGGGCTGAGGGCTGAGGGATGCAAACGAGCTCTTGCTTTGCTTTGTTTATTTGTTTAGAGCCACCGTTTGTCTGGCTTTGGCTGCTGCTCCTGCAGCCTCATTTGTTTAGGGGGCTCCTCTGTCCCAGGGCTGGCACAAAGGGGTTTTCTGGGACTCCTGGTGGGGAGATCACCCAGAGCTCCTCGGGGACCTGGTGGCAGCCGGGTTTTTGGGACACTCAGAGAAGCCCAGTGAGAACCCCAGCAGCTCTGTGGGGTGCTGGAATAGGATCATCCTCATCAGAACGCCCCAAACCCCCTGTGACATCCTCAGGTGACACCTTGGGGCCTTTCCCATCGCTGGTGGCAGCCTCAGGGAAGGGTTTGTTGCCAGCCTGGCTAAACCCTGGTGCTGCCTCATTTCTCCAGCCGGGTTTGGGGCAGCCGCTGGTGGGGAGCCAGGGCAGGGGATGGTGCAATCAGGGCCCCGTGGCACAGAGGAGGAAGGTGCAGCCTGCAGTGCCTCGCCCGCAGGGCTAATGCTGCTCTGTGCTAATGCAGGCGATCATTAAAGATCAATAAAGGAATCATTAGCAGCGCGACGCCCTCGCCCAACCGCGCGGGCTGCAGATCCCCCACTTAATCCGGCCATAAAAACGGCACCATGAGCTCATTTTAATGGGTGTCAGCAAGATGGATCGGCCGGGGGCAGAGGTTACAGCAGCAATTTGGGAGCAGCACCGCTAATGCACTTGTAACTCTGCTACACTTTAATGCGAGTTAAACAGAAAATGCCCTGAAACCGCAGCCAGGCCTCCCCTGCAGACCTGGGAAAGACTCTGGATGTAATGCGGGATTTGAGGGGGAGAAGCAGCTCCGTGCAGCGCAGGGATGGGGCTGGGTGAAAGGAAAACCAGCGGGGCAGCTCCGTGGGGCGGCTCCCTGCAGCCCCTGGGGTGGGATTCCAAAATTTGGGATTCTAACATTTGGGATTTCAAAATCTGGGAGTCCAAAATTATTCCAGCACCTCTCTCCCAGCTCTGAAGGGTTTTTACCCGGTTCGCTGTGCTTTTGGGCTGTTAAAGGTTTGCTTTTCCTCAAGTGCAGCCCCACTTTCCCCGTTTTTGGTGTGTTTTCCTAGTTTTGTCTTGGGGGGCTTTTTGTTGTTTTTGTTTGTTTGTTTGTTTGTTTGGGTGGGGTTTTTAAAATTTTGTTTTGTGTTTTTGTTTTGTTTTGGGTTTTTTTTGGTTTTTTTTTTTTTGTTTTGTTTTTTGTTTTTTGTTTTTTTTTGTATGTGTTTTCCCGGCTGCAGCTCACCTTAGGCCATTCCCTGCCCGTGCCTCAGTTTCCCTGGCTGCAGAACGGGCTCGGGGACACCGGGGACACTGGGGACACCGGGGATGGCTCGTGCTGCTGAGCTGTCACCAGGCACTGAGCAGGGCTGCGAGAACCCCAAAGATCAAGGTGGGGAAAAACCCGGATTTCCATTTTCCCGCAACCCCGAGGAGGAGCCTTGGGGGCAGAGCGGCCAAATCCCATCTGGAGGAGGGGAAATCGCGGGGCCATTAGCGGGCTATGGAGCTGTGCTCGGTCCCGGCGAGTGAATCCCACCGAGGCAAGGAGCAGAGCTGCGACCTCGCCATCCCTCCCATCCCTCCCATCCCTCACATCCCTCACATCGCTCCCCTCCCTCCCATCCTTCACATCCCTCCCATCCCTCACATCCTTCACATCCCTCCCATCCCTCCCATCCCTCCCATCCCTCCCATCCCTCACATCCCTCCCATCCCTCCCATCCCTCCCATCCCTCCCACCCTCCCTCCCACCCCTCCCCTCCCTCCCATCCCTCCCACCCCTCACATCCTTCACATCCCTCCCCTCCCTCCCACCCATCCCTCACATCCCTCCCCTCCCTCCCACCCCTCCCATCCCCCGCATCCCGCACCGGCCACAGCAGCACCACGGCGGCCCCGGGGCCAGCCTGGGGGGGGAATCACTCACCCGCGTGGGGAAAAGCCCAAAACCCGCTGACCAGAGGGAAATAATGGCGCTGTGGTTTCCTTCTCCTTCCTGGGGTTTGGGTTGCTGGCACGGGGAGGAAGGCTCCTGTAAACCCTTAGAGGTTTGTCCTTTGGGGTGAGAGCCGGGTTTGGGAGGGTTTAGCCCGGTCTGGGATAAGTTTGGGGTTGGTTTGGGTTTGTTTTCACGCCGTGCTGCAGCTCCATTTCCACCAGGGAAGAATTCACTCCCTTCCCTGCCTTTGGACGTGTCACGAACGCCCCCGATCCTCGCAGATCCTCCTTCCTGAGCAGACCCAAATACCAGCAACGCAACAAACTCAGCATCAATTTGCACTTAACTCACTCCGCTGCATTTGTGGAGTTGCTGGAATCAAATCACGGGACGGTTTAGTGGGAAAGAACCTTAAATCTCATCCCAATCCACCCCCTGCCATGGTGGGGACACCTCCCAGTACCCCAAATCGCTCCAAGCCCTGTCCAGCCTGGCCTTGGGCACTGCCAGGGATCCAGGAGCAGCCACAGCTGCTCTGAGCACCTGTACCAGAGCCACAGAGGAATAAAAAGCTGAAAAAACGGGATACAAACCATCCCAAGGAGCATCCCCGGCCCCTTCCCCTGCTGGGTCACACCCGGAGCTCTTTGCTGGGCCGGATTTTCAAGCGCTGAACATTGAATTTTAACTGGCTAAAGAAGCGCAGAGCCCGCGGGTGCAGCTTCACAAATCCCTCGCTACCTCGGCAGCTTTGCTGGCTGTTTAATCAATAATTCCTAATGAAAAGTGTGGCGCTGGCCATCGAGGAAACGCTCCGGCCGCGCTTGGAAGCGTTTCTGAGATTCCTGGGGAGCGATTCCTCCGCTGCTGCTGCGGGGAAAAAACCCCCGAGAGGAAAAAGCCCCGGCTGGGATCGGCCCCAGGAGAGGGGCCGGGGCTGGAGCTGCCCCTGCCTCGGGTTTGGGTTTGGGTTTGGGTTTGGGAGCTTCAGCTTCTCTCTGTGGGATCCTGATCCTGCTGCTCTCCAGGGATGGGATCTGCCCTGGGATGCTGCGGGGGGAGCACAGACACCCGGCTTGTGGTGCCTCTTTTTTTTGGGAAAACACCCAAATCTCTCATTTCGCAGAATTTTGTGTTTTTTTTTTTTCCTCCTATTTCGTGATGTTTTCTCCTTTTGTTTTTTTCCTGTAAAACCGCTGCTGATTTGAGGTTTGTTCCTCCCTCTCTCCCTCTAGGCCAGTCCAAACAGCTCCACCTGCATTTTGGGGCTCTGGGACCGCATCCGGGGGATTCCAGCACCGCGTCCACCTGGGAATTCAGGGAAAACCAAACCACCCTCCCCAGCCAGCGGCGACTTCCCCAGGACGCTCCAAATTTTTGGGGAGCGCGAGAGCACAGCCAGGAAAAAAATGAGATGTGGGGATCTCCCCGTGCCAGGATGTGATGGTTTGGCTCAGCGCCTCTGTCTGCTCGAGTTTTGGGGTAAAAAATCTCCTTTCTGAGCGGGAGGGGATCCAAGCTGGGCTCCCCACGACGGTTTTGGGGTACGAACATCTCCGGGCGGGGGAGGCTCAGCGCAGTGACCCACGAGGGACCCCCCGATGCGGGCAGGGGCTCCCCGCACCCCGGGGCCGCTCTCACATCTCTGATCTGGCGCTGAGAAGGGACTCGCGGCCCCGCCGCCGTCACCGCAGGGTTCCTGCCGAGTTCAGCAGCGCTTTCGAATCCTTCCAAGAGCCCGAGCCGCCACCGCTGTCCCCGAGTGTCCCCAAGGTCGCCCAGGGTGCCCCAATGGCAGCTCCAGCCCCTCAGTGTGATGGGGAGAGTTCCCATTTCCCCCCAGGCTGTGGGGAAATGACTTCAACCCCCCCAGTTGTGACTTTCTTCACTGAAACCTTTGAAAAGTCGGTGCCCGAAACGAAGCGTTTCCTCCCAGCCCAAACCTTGCTGTAATTTTATTTATTTTTTTTTTTCCTTCTCCCTTTCTGATCTGCTTTTGAGGTTTGGACCCTTGATGTGCTCTCTCGCAGTTCTCAAAATCGCTCAGGAACTGGGAGAAATTGGATTTGGGGTGGATTTTTCCTGCTCTGCTGGTGTCACCCATTGTCACCACTGTCACCCCAGCCTGTCCTGGTACCCCCCAAAAAAAAAAAAAAAAAAACCGAGTGAAACGTGGCCCTGTGATTTATTTTTAAGGTTTTTTTACCCGGCTCCAGCTGGGGGCAGGGGGGAGCAGGGAGGTGACAGCAGCTCCAAGGGTCACAGCTCACAGAAATGGGCGTTTTCACCCCAAAAATGCCACCCCGACGGCCTGAGAGGCTCCAGCTCAGATAATCTGGGGGGATAATCTGGGCTGTGCCTCAGTTTCCCTCCCTGCTGGTCCCTCCGCAGGGAAATTCAAAGGAGCCTCGAAGGAAAATCTCTGCGAGCGCTGGGAGTGCAGCTCCCCTGCCCTGCTCCAGCCCTCGCGTCAGGGACAGAATTTTGCTCCTCCAGGGTCACCTGGGAGGGACCCCAAGCCCTTTCTGGGATCTCCAGGGGTGGGGGTGGGGCTCCCGACCCCTCCCGGGGCCACCCCAGGGTCCCCTCGGGGACCCCCAGCCCCTCCCAGGGGATCCCACGGCAGAGAAGAGCTTTGGGCTTTCTTTGAGTTGGTTTTTTTTTATTATTTTTAAATTTTTTTCATGCAGGGAACATTTTATTCTGTTCGAAGAGGAGAATAAAATGTAAAAATCGCTTTTTGGAGCTGTGAAAGGATCAGCTGCTGTGGCACCACTGCGGGGAGCTGGCTGGTTTGGCGATTTTTTTTTTTAATAATTCATTTTTTTCAATTTTTTTTTTTTTAGGTTTAGTTTCTTCCTTTTCTCGTCTTGCCGTGCCTGTGACTCACCCGGCGGCAGCGAAGACACGAGAGAGTCCCCGAGGCCGGGGACACAAACCGCACGTCTGCAGGAGGTTCCCACGGTCTGAACTTTAAATAGAGCCCCGGCAGCGCCTCCCCCCCTCCTCTTCCTCCTTCCCCTTTCCCCCTCCCAAAAAAAAAAAAATTAAAACCACCCCAAGGGGGATTTTTTTTTTTTTTTTTTTTTTTTTTTTTTCCCGGAGAGCCCCTGAGGTTTCCTGGCCAGGTTCTTGGCAGCCAAGCCGTGGTTGGTGGCACCTGCCACCGCCTCGGTGACAAACACTGCTTCCGCCCTTGCTAGGAAAGTGTCACCAAAATGATGAAAAAGGGGGAAAATTAAAAAAATTCAAAGAAACTGGGCTGAAAAAGCGCGAGGTGAGAAAGGAAGGAGCGTGTCAGGGCCCAGGGGATGGAATAAATAAATATATTTTATATATTATTATAAATTTTTATACATATATGTATATATAAATATATATATATATAAATATATATAAAATAATAATATATATAATAATAATAATATATATAATATTATATTATATATATTATATTATATTATATTATATTATATTATATTATATTATATTATATTATATTATATTATATTATATTATATTATATTATATTATATTATATTATATTATATCATATTATATTATATTATATTATATTATATTATATTATATTATATTATATTATAATATTATTTTATATATATTTTTGTATATGCTCGTGCATGTATGTATTTATGTATTTAAGCACAATAGGAAGGTTCTGGGTCAGTCGAGGTCTCCCTTCCACAATTCCATGGAAAAAATAATAATAATAGCAATAATAATAACAACAATAACAATAAAATATTAAAAATAATAAAATAAATATTAATAGAAATGTAATTAATATAATGAATATAATAATAAATATAGTAATAACTATAAATATAGTAATAACTATAACTATAACTATAACTATAACTATAACTATAACTATAAATATAAATATAAATATAAATATAATAATATTTTAAAATTTTCTACTATTTAGTGACCACACATAAAAATTTTGCCCAGCCTTCTGCTGTGGGTTTTATAATTGGAGAGGACAAGGACAGTGGAGCCTTTTTGGGGTTAAAAATGGGGATTTTGACCTTGCCCTGTCTGCTCCTGCCTGGTGCCCTGAGTGGGAGCAGCAGGGCCGTGCCAGCTGCAGCTGGAGCTGTCCTCTGAGTGCACACCCAGCCCAGACACAGAAATTCCCCTTTTCTGCCAGAAATTGTTTGTTTTTGCTCGAGAGCGTGGCCGGGCTGGGGGTGGGGCAGGGCTGGACGGTCCCTGAGCTGTTTCAGACGAGTTTAACCCCAAAAAGGGAAGCGAATTTCCTCGTGCTCCGGGCATGAATTGAGGTTTGGGGCATTGTCAGACTTTCCCTCCGTGGGGCTGGAAGTGGCTCCAGCCCCGTGGGCTCCTCCTGGCCCCGCTCGGCCGGGAAATGTCCCAAATGTGCCGAACCCGGGGGGGTGGGGCAGGGCAGGGTCAGGCAGAGGGCAGGGCTGTGACCCCCCGTCCCCTCCTGCCCTGCCCTGCCCTGCCCTGCCCTGCCCTGCCCTGCCCTGCCCTGCCCTGCCCTGCCCTGCCCGTGTGACTGCAGTGTGACCCGGCCCGGGGCCTCTCCCTCTCACATCCCATCCCATCCCATCCCATCCCATCCCATCCCATCCCATCCCATCCCATCCCATCCCATCCCATCCCATCCCATCTCTCCAATCATCCAGATGGATGATGGATGGATGGATCCATGGATCTGTGGATGGATGAATGGATCACGGAGGGATAGATGGATGGATGGATGATGGATGGATGATGGATGATGGATGGATGGATGATGGATGGATGATGGATGGATGATGGATGGATGATGGATGGATGGATGGATGATGGATGATGGATGGATGATGGGATGGATGGATGGATGATGGATGATGATGATGGGATGGATGGATGATGGATGGATGGATGGATGATGATGGATGATGATGGATGGATCCATGGATGGATGGAGGATGGATGGATGGATGGACTGATGGATGGATGGATGGACTGAGGGATGGGTGTGGGATTGGGCTGTGCTGAGGGCAGGCTGGAGCCCTCCCTGGCCCGTCCCCACTCCCGGCTCTCCAGGCAGGGGGTGACAAGGGCGCCTTTGTGCCCAGCCCGGTGTTCCCAGAGCGGCTGGCGCCGGCCGGGCCAGAGCCGGGCCAGAGCCGGAGCTGCTCCCGGGCCGTGACCGGGGCTGCGGGGTCAGAGGGAGCCCGGGGAGCTCAGGGATCACAGGGATCACAGGGAGCACAGGGAGCACAGGGAGCTCAGGGATCACATGCCTGCTTTCCCAGGGCAGGGATGTGGCTTTGTGGCCGCCTGGCTCGGGCACAGGGTCCTGCCCCGGCCAGCCCTGGGCTCCTAAAGCAGCTCTGCAGCCTCAAATCCTCCTGCAGCTTCCTCCTCCTTCCGGCAGGAGCTGTGGAGCTTGGACACTGAACCCTCAGGAGTGTCAGTGCCTCTCCCTGCTGGAACTCTATGCCTCACCCTGATGTGCTCCCCGTGGGAGCCACCCCTGGAATATCCATCCTGGAATAACCCAGGCTGGGCCCTGGACCTGCCCTCAGCCCTGGCTGCAGCAGGGACCAGCAGCTTGCTGGTTTAAATCCCCACCTGAGGGAAAAACACAGTTTGCAAGTGTCAGAATGAGAAATTTCAGGGTGAAGTTTGATTTTGTAGCTCATGTGAGAATGAGGAGAAGCCCTTGCTGTGCCTGTTCTCTGTCATCATTGTTTCATTACTTTGTTATAGATTTGTTTTATTACTTAAAAATATATATTTAATAAGGAATTCCTGTCACTTGTGCTGAGCAGGAGCTGAGCTGTGCCCACTGCCTTCCTCCTCCTCCATCCCCCTCCACCTTCCCAGGTGCCTTTCCTGTTTATTCTGCTGCATGTGCTTCCTGATTTTTGCTCAATCCCAATTCCCAGCAAATCCTGGGAAGAGGAACCCTCCAACCCCCACATGGGCACACGGACCCTGAGTGTGGGGAAAAGGCAGAGCCCAGCAGGACACCCCAAAATCGGCCCTGCAGAGCAGATTTGGGCCTGGTTTTGAGGATGCAGAAGGTTCTGCTGAGATGGATTTTGGGGCTGTGATGCCACCTTTGAGGTTCACTCTGAGCTGGAGGTGCTGGAGAGGCAGCAGGAGGAGCCAGGGGAGGGACAGGAGCACAGAATCCTGGAATGGTTTGGGTGGGAAGGGATCCATGGCAGGGACACCTCCCACTGCCCCAGGTTGCTCCAAACCCCTGGGTCCAGCTTGGGATGGAGCTGGGGATGAGATTGGGATTGGGGGAAAAGGATAAATCCCAAACCCATCCTGGAGCACCTCGTCCCCATCCCTGCCCTCTGCCCGGAGCCGGTGGCATCTCAGCCCTGTCCTTTGTACTCCCTGCACTTAATTAAAGGCAGTCCCATGGCAAGGAAAGAAGAGCAGTTTATAAAAACCATTTGCAGGGCTCGTTTGAATCTCTCCTTCTCCCTCCCTGAGCCAGATGAAGAAACGTCGGGGCTGAAGCTGCTTGTTTAAAAATAAAAAGCAGCAGAAATCTCACGTCTCGTCTGCAATTTCCACACAAATAGGAACTCATAAAAGCAATAAACATCTTTGTCTCAGACATCGTTTTTTATTAAATGGGGGAGAATTAAATGAGTGCACCAAGGCTGGAAGGTGGCCAAATGGTGAAACATTTGTTTAGGATTAGGACAAGAAATCCTTGTTTTCTTTAAGGAGCTCAGTGTCTTCTCCTGCCAGGCTGGATTGGGGGGAGCACTGCAAAACCTCCTGGGATGTTCATCCCAGCTCCTCCTGGTTTTTGGGGGCCACAACCACAGCCACAGATTGGTTTTGCCTTTCTGGGCACACCCAGTGGGGATGGAGAGGTTTTTTTGCATCCTGAGCGTGCAGCTCCATCCTGCCCATTCCTGGTGCAGGGAAAGGGGGGATGGAGAGAATCCTCCTCCCGTGCAGGACATCAAAAAATCAGGGTGCAGGTCTCCAGGCACAGCCTTTATCCTCCTCTTCCTCACCTCTAAAAATGAATTAAATTACTAAATGAATCCTAAATCAATTATATTATTATTATTATTACTACTACTACTACTACTATTATTGTTATTACTATTACTATTACTATTACTATTATTGCTACTATTACTGTTACTGCTACTATTACTATTATTACTGCTACTATTATTATTATTTTCAAGACAGTGGGACAGCCAACACCTCTGTGATCCAGGGTTATTTTCCACAACGTAAATGTATCAAAAGGAAAAAAAAAAAAAAAAAAAAAAAAGAAAAGGGAAAATAAACCAGAAACAATGATTTTCCATTCCCTCTGGAAGCAGTGAGTGCCTTTGGAACATGAGGAATGTATTACTCGGGCTATTGTAAAGTAAAATATAAAAACAACCAAAATAGGAGGAGAAGGGAGAGATTAAAAAAAAAATAGGCCTCAATTGGGAAGGGAGACACTGAAAATTGGGCTTTTATTCAGCAAACTCTGTGGCGTGGGTTTGAATTTCAGAGGCTCCAGGGTTTGAATTTCCAAATTGGGGAGGTGCAGGGGTCCCTGTGGCACTGGGAGGGATCTCCTGGCACCCTGCAGGGTCCCAGCATCCCAGTGAGGAGCATCCCTGAGGGATCCACATCCCAAAGGGATCCACATCCCAAAGGGATTCACATCCCTGAGGGATCCACATCCCAAAGGGATCCACATCCCTGAGGGATCCACATCCCAAAGGGATTCACATCCCTGAGGGATCCACATCCCAAAGGGATTCACATCCCAAAGGGATTCACATCCCTGAGGGATCCACATCCCAAAGGGATCCACATCCCTGAGGGATCCACATCCCAAAGGGATCCACATCCCTGAGGGATCCACATCCCAAAGGGATTCACATCCCTGAGGGATCCACATCCCTGAGGGATCCACATCCCAAAGGGATCCACATCCCAAAAGGGATCCACATCCCTGAGGGATCCACATCCCTGAGGGATCCACATCCCAAAGGGATCCACATCCCAAAGGGATCCACATCCCTGAGGGATCCACATCCCAAAGGGATTCACATCCCAAAGGGATCCACATCCCAAAGGGATCCACATCCCAAAAGGGATTCACACCCCACAAAAAGGATTCACATTCCAAAAAGGATTCACATCCCAAAATTATTCACATTCCTGAGGTATCCACATCCCTGAGGGATTCACATCCCTGAGGGGTTCACATCCCAAAAAAGATCCACATCCCAAAGGGATCCACATCCCTGAAGGATTCATATACTGGCACATGGGAATACCCCAGAAAAAATAAACCCAAACCCCAAAGAGAGCCAAACACCAAAATATTCCCTGTTTTACTGGGGATTTTTTGCTCAATTGCCCTGAACCCTGTAATTGAACAGATATATTTTATTTTATTTTATTTTATTTTATTTTACTATTTTATTTTATTTTATTTTATTTTATTTTATTTTACTTTATTTTATTTTATTTTATTTTATTTTATTTTATTTTATTTTATTTTATTTTATTTTATTTTATTTTATTTTATTTTATTTTCCCAGTTTGGAAAATGAGGGAGCCAGGAATTTTTTAAAAATTTTATTTTTCCACAGAATTTGTTAAACACGGGAGGCTGGGAGGGGTCCAGCCCTCAGTCCTGGTCCCTGGGGGAGGTGAGGGGACACCTGGGACAGTGGGAGGTGTCTCGGGGGTGGCACTGGGTGGGTTTGAGGCCACTCCAACCCAAACCATTCCATGAATTTGTGATCTCCCCTGGGAAAAAACCACAACCCCACTTTCCAAGCCATCAGTGTGGAGGGTGAGCAGGTGCAGGGGGTGGGGTCAGGGCTGAATTTGAAATTTGAAATTTGAAATTTCCCCAGCCCAAATCCCCTCTGTGCCCGTGGGACACCCCGAGCTGCTCCCTCTGTCTGGGCAAGTTCTGCATTCCCATTTCCCACGGGCAGCCCCAAAGTGCCCCTGTGCCCCCCCCGGCCTGTCTGGGCTGCCTGAGGAGCCTCCCGTGGTGGCAGAACCGACCCAGGCACCTCCTGCTTGCGTAGGAACTTTTATAAGAAACTTCTGCAAAAGCCCAGATGAGCTCAGGCTGATGAGCAGAGTTCCCTTTCCAAGCTGAGGGAGCAAACAGTGACTGAAGGGCAGCTCGAAATAACAACGAGCTGGAGCTGTCTCAGTTCATAGCCAGAAACCAGAAAGGCACCTCCTGCCTCGTTTTTAGCCTGTGACTAATTCCCCCAAATTGGGGATTTGTCTGGGCCTCGGGGGGGGTGTGAGTGTCGGGAGGATTCGCAGGCTGAGCCCTCTCAGGGGATTTTTGGGAGCTGCTCTACAATTATTGATGGGCAGAGTCACATCCAGGAGAGCCTTCTTGGGAAGGTGAAATGTTTATAAAAGAAAAAACAACCTGAGGGAGGAGCAAAAGCAGCAAAACCCAGAGCTCAGCCAGTCAGAGCAAAAATCACATTCCCGGGGTTATTCTGGGAGTCAAAGTGAATTATGGCAAAAAGGAGATTAACCTGGCAAAAAGGAGATTAGCCTGGCAAAAAGGAGATTAAACTGGCAAAAAGGAGATTAGCCTGGCAAAAAGGAGATTAACCTGGCAAAAAGGAGGTTAACTTGGCAAAAAGGAGGTTAACCTGGCAAAAAGGAGATTAACCTGGCAAAAAGGAGGTTAACCTGGCATGAAGGAGGTTAACCTGGCAAAAAGGAGATTAACCTGGCATAAAGGGTGTGAGAGCTGCAGGCTGAGGTTTGGGGCAGGGGGAACTCTGCAGCTGCAGCCGGGGAGGTTCCAGCTCAGCCTGGGGGTTTCTGCCCTGCCCTGTGCTCGGCCCGGGGCACAGCACAGCCCTGTCACCCCTCCCTGCAGGCTGCAGGAAATGCACGGGGGCCCTGCAGGCCTGGGCGCTCTGGGACCTGCAGGTGCCCTCAGGGTGAGCAGGCCGGGCTCCTGTGGCCACCCTGGGCTCCTGTGGCCACCCTGGGCTCCTGTGGCCACCCTGGGTTCCTGTGGCCGCCCTGGGCTCCTGTGGCCACCCTGGGCTCCTGTGGCCACCCTGGGTTCCTGTGGCCGACCCTGGGCTCCTGTGGCCACCCTGGGCTCCTGTGGCCACCCTGGGTTCCTGTGGCCACCCTGGGCTCCTGTGGCCACCCTGGGCTCCTGTGGCCACCCCGGTGTCCCACACAGCAGCTCAGCAGAAGTGGGGAGCAGTTTGAAGCTGCTTCTGCTGAGACGTGACCTCGGTGAGACCCGAGCCAAAAGGGAAACTGGAGTTCCCTGTCTGACACTGCCAGAGCCTGCGGGGGGGGGACAGCCTGTCCTGAACCCAGAGGGGGGACAGGGGGGACAGAGAGGGACAGAGAGGGACAGAGAGGGACAGGGAGGGACAGGGAGGGACAGAGAGGGACAGAGAGGGACAGGGAGGGACAGGGAGGGACAGGGAGGGACAGGGATGGACAGGGAGGGACAGGGATGGACGCAGAGGGACACAGAGGGACAGAGAGGGACAGGGAGGGACAGGGAGGGACAGAGAGGGACAGAGAGGGACAGAGAGGGACAGGGAAGGACAGAGAGGGACAGGGAGGGACAGGGAGGGGGAGGGACAGGGAGGGACAGGGAGGGACAGGGAGGGACAGGGAGGGACAGAGAGGGACAGAGAGGGACAGGGAGGGACAGGGATGGACAGGGAAGGACAGAGAGGGACAGGGAGGGACAGGGAGGGACAGGGAGGGACAGAGAGGGACAGGGAGGGACAGGGATGGACAGAGAGGGACAGAGAGGGACAGGGATGGACAGAGAGGGACAGAGAGGGACAGAGATGGACACAGAGGGACAGGGAGGGACAGAGAGGGACACAGAGGGACAGGGAGGGACAGGGAGGGACACAGAGGCCTGGGGCCGTGGCAGGGATGGGGCTGAGCCTGTGGGATCGTGTCCCCCAAGGGTCACTTTCTCTCCTCACCTTCGACTTCCCAAAGGGAACTTTCCTTTGCCCAGCAGAGCCCGGCACAGCTGCCTCCCCCCGGGGCTCAGGCCCTGCCTGGCCCTGGCTCTGTGGCTGCTGCCCCTTCCCAAGGCCCTGCAGGATCCCCCCTCCCAGCAGCGCTGCCCCTGCTTCACCCCCAGAATAATCCCCACGTTTGGGGCCAGGCTGTGGGAGCAGCCCTGAAAAACGCTCCCGGGCAGCAGCACTGCCCCTCCAGCCGCTGGCACAGGGACGGGGGGCTGGATTTTGGATTTCCCCCCCCACCAGGACAGCAGCCAGCGCTGGGTCCAGCTTTGCCCAAGCACCAGGGGCAGGAGCAGCTCTGTGCAGCGTTTTCCTGAGCAGCAGCGCTGTGCTCAGCACGTGCGGGAGGATTTCCCTGCGCCCTGGAGCTCTGCCCAGGAGCCTTTCCGTGACAGGGCTGCTCCCAGCTCCTCTCCCTGCACTCACAGCTCAAACCCTGTGTTTCTGTGCCCCTTGTGCTTTTCTCGCCGTCATGTGCCTCTCTCGGTTCCCCTTTTCACCATCCAGACGTTTCCCCTTTTTCTTTCCTTTGGAATTTTTTTTTATTTCTCCCCCTGTCGCGTTTTGGGTTTGGAGGGTCTGGTGGCTCTGCCGTGGGACAGGAGCCTGGCACTCTGTCCTGTCCTGGGTGGGTTTGGCTGTGCTGGGCTCCAGCGAAATTCCCTGCAGGGGTCCCAGGAAATGGGGAAATGTCCCCATTCCGTGGGGAATGGACAGGCTGGAGGTGCCTCATTCCCTGCAGGACCCGGCGGAGGCGGCGCCACCGCTCCCTAAAACTCCTCCGAAACTCCCCGAGAGGGAGAAACTCCCATGAGCTCGAGCAGCTCTGAACAAAGCCCAGAGTTTCCAGTCGTGCTCTGCACCTTTGGGCATTTTTGGAGGAGATGGGGTGTCCTTAGGTGCTCCATAACCTTTGCATGAATGGCTCCTTTCCTCTGCATAAGCACATTCTTGAAGGAGTTTTGGGCTCTCGTTCTGCTCTCGCCCCAACCCTCCGACTCCTCTGTTCACTTGTTTAAATCAAGCATAAAGCTCTAACTGTTCTTTGAATATTTATGACCAGTTTTTATCTCATGCCATGCATACAAAACATACTTGATTCCTTTCCTAAAAGTTTTTTCAAGTGCAAAGTTTTAAAAACATGTGGCTTTTATTGCAGGCAGGAATGAATAACAGCATTCCACCCATAACCACATTAAATGGAACAGTAATATTCATATGCGTAAGGGCAAAAGCTGCCTTGTTTCCTATTTGCAGCCGAACTCTGAAATTAATTAAGAACTAAGAGGATCTGACAGTCATTAGGATCTTTTAAGAAGGAGTGGAAGTGGCAGATGGGACCCACGCTCCAAAAGCGCGGCCGCGCTATCAATAGCACAGAGGATGTGAGCCCCGAGCGTGCTGCTCGTGGCGGCGAGAGCAGAATCGCGGCCCGGACAATGAAGAATGAATTTCGTGACTTCACAGCCGCGGCACTCACGTCAATCGCACTCGTGCTCCGCAGTCACTTCGCAGATTTTGAAAAGCGCGTCTGATCCGTGCGCGCTGCGCAGCCCGGGCTGTGCCACACCCGCGGGACAGCGGGGACAGCGGGGACAGCGGGGACAGCGGGGCCGGGGTGCTCGGGAGGTGACAAATCCCTCAAGGGCACAGGGACCAGGGGTGTTCGGGAGGTGACAAATCCTCCAAGGGAACAGGGACCCGGGGTGCTCGGGAGGTGACAAATCCTCCAAGGGAACAGGGACCCCGAGCTCCTCAGGAGGTGACAAATCCCCCAAGGACAGCGGGATTGCTCCTGGGTCCCCCCGAGCCACCCCGGTGTGGCCTGGGGGTGCTGCTGGAAGGGAGGGCTGCTACAAAACGCACAGCTCTCAGATGGGGACAGGCGGGAGCACAGGAGAGCCCCAAAGCTGTCAGGGGGGTGTCACTGGTGACGATTCCTCCAGCGCAGCTTTTGGAGTCATTCAGATGCTGCTGAATGAAACCTGGCCCCCGGCAGCCAGGTGGGAATCTCAGAATTTTCTGATTTTCCCTGCTGATAGCATTCCATGCCAAATTCTGAAACCGGGGCTGAAGCCTCGCTGCTGCTCCTCCCGCCGCTGCCCCCAGCGAGGGTTTTTGGGGTGCCAGGGCTGCGCACACAGAGAGGTGGGGCCGGGCAGCTGCGGCTCCCGGGGCTCGGGATGGATGTCCTGGCTCAGGATGCGACCTCAAACAGCAGCGCTGGGGCTGGGGCTGATCGCAGTGCGGGATCCCCGAGCCCAGGGCACAGCAGAGCCCGGGGCAGCCCCCTGGAGCCGTCCTGGGGCCGCTCTGGCAGCTGCTCCCTGCCCGAGACGAGATTTCCCTGATTTATGGCAGGGGCAGCCGCTGCCCTTTCCTGCCCCGGTTTCCCCTCATTCCTCCCCCTGAGCCCCGCAGTTTCCTCCCGCAGGAGCCTCTGCCCCCAGAGCCCGGACCTGCCCCGTGCGAGCCCCTTCGAGCGGTGACACTCAGGGGTTAAAAACTGTCACCAAGTGCACCCCATCGGCCCCGGCATCTGCTGTTTGATTTATGAATGAATTGCACGCTCCCTCCCTGCGTGCTGCTCTCTGATCCCCTTCCCTGAGCTACAAAACAGATCCAGACACCCGCCTGGCCCTACTGAGCGCCGAGCTCCTGAGAGTTTGCGATGAATTTTTAATAGAAAGCTTCCTATGAGCCTCTGCTCTCGAAAGGAGCGGCTCTGCTGCTAAAAGAGCAGCTCAAATGAATTAAAAACTACAGAGGAGCCTGTAAGGGAAGTAATCCCAGCGAGGAATGATTTAAAGAGCTGCTGACCTCCCCGCGATGCGAACAGTAGCTTTTGAGTGTTTGTAAAGAGGCCCATGCAAATCCTGGGTCTGATACTCTATTAACCTCCTCGGGAGCGCGGGGAGGGCGCTGAGGGAAAATCCCCACGTGTCGACATCTCCCGGTTTGCGGAGCAGCGGAGCAGCGGGAGCTCCGCCGCCGCTTTGAGGCTCTGGGTTGGAAAAGCAGAATTCAAACGGAGAGGAAAATTCCCTCCCCCTCGGGCACAGTTCTGTGCGTGCCCAGAGCTCTGGGGTGGCTGTGCTTGGCTGGACACCTCTCACAGCCACGGGGTTGATTTGCGGGGCTCGGGAGGTCTCCGGACAGTTTTGGGGTTTGGGGGTTTTGGTTTGTCACAGCTCCCTGGGCTGGGTCTCATCAGAGTGCAGGGCCCTGCTGTGGGTTGTGGGGGGAGGCTGCGCCCCGACCCCGCGAGGGGAGAGCAGGGCAGGGCGGGGGGCAGAGGGCGGATTTTGGGAAGGGAGCAGGACCCAGCACAGCTGGAGCGGCTCGGGAGGCACCTGGGTGGTGCTGGGGGGAATCCAGGTGATGCTTTCAGCGCCCGTTCCACAGGTTGCTCCCGGTGTAAAAAGGGATCAGGGCTGGGACTCTGTAAATCAGTGAAGGCGGGGAACGGCCGGTCCTGCTGCAGGGAGACACCTCGGTCCTGCCCCAAACCGCCCCAAGGGGCGAGCGGCCCCAGCGCGGCTCCCGGGGGGCACTGACAGGTGACACCGCCAGGACGGGGCGGGGACAGAGGTGGGGTAGCCCCGGGATCGGTTCAGCAACGGGAAGGGGCCAGAGAAGCACCGGGACGGGGCGGGAGGGCGGGATGGAGCGGGGGTGTCGCCAGCCCGGGGGGTGTCGGCATCCCGGGAGAAGTTAGCACCCCATCCCACCCATCCCATCCCATCCCATCCCGTCCATCCCGTCCGGTCCCATCCCACCGATCCCATCCCATCCCATCATCCCGTCCATCCCGTCCCGCCCCGGCGGAGCCCCGGTGCCAACCCGCGGCCGCACGGCGGAACTGCAGCCTCGCCCCGCGTGCTCCCCGTGTCCCCGTTCACGGCTCCGTGTCCCCGTTCACCGCTCCGTGCCCCCCGTTCACCGCTCCGTGCCCCCGTTCACCGCTCCTTGCCCCCCCCGGGGCTACCGGCGTGGCACCGGGACCGGCCGTGCCTGACCTCCGGCAAACCCCGGCCCCGCCCCGGGCTTTGTGCGGGTTCCCCCCGCTGGCGAACGGGGGGCGAAAAGTAGAACTGAACCGGCGGCTGCTTTCACCTAAAAAGGGCAGAATTTGAGCGCCGGTAGCGGCGGGGGCCGGCCCGACCCGCGGGGCCGCTCCCGGTGTTGGCTCGGTGGTCCCGGTGGTCCCGGCGCGGATCCCGGGGGTTGCCGCGGTGTAACGGGAGCTGCGGGGCGGGATTTGCCGCTCCCCGTTAACAAAATTATAGTAAAAATTATATTTATTATTGCTGTTGTTGCTTATTTCTGGAGGAACACCGGGAGTTTCTGGGGCTTGCAGAGCCCGGCCCGGGCTCGCCCCTCGAGGCACCGCTGCTCGCGGAGGGAAATGGTTCATTACTGACTGAGGCCAGTCCAGGAAAGGAGCTTTATTTTGGTTTATTTTACCGGGCTTTATTTTGGTTTGTTTTAAGGAAATTTGCGATTCACACCGGGCAGCGCGGAGCCGGGAACGCCGCGGCCCGGCCGGATCCTCTCGGATGGACAGTGCCGGTCTGAGAACACCGTGGGACCGAGCCGGGCACCGGGAAACAGCCGGGGAGCAGCGCGGGCGCAGCAACCTCGTCCTCTGCCCGGTTCAGGCCCGGTTCTGCTACGGTTCGGCCCCGGTTTTGTCCCGGTTCTGCCTCGGTTCAGTGCCCGTTCAGCCCCGGTTCTGCCCCTGTTCTGCCCCTGTTCTGCCACGGTTCTGCCCCGGTTTTCCCCCGGTTTGTGGAACCCGCGGAGCACCGGGAGCCGCCGCCTCCGTTGTGTTTGTTCCCGCAGCACCGGCGGCCTCGCCACGAATTTTCTCCCCAACGGAGAGATCCGGCCGGAGCCGCCGCCGCAGCCCCGGGGGAGCCGCCGGGAGCACCGGGGGCCGTGGCCGCCCCGAGCCCGGCGGTGATGGGGCGGGTCAGGATTTTGGGGAGGGCAGAGGGAGGAGGTTTGGGAACTGCGGTTTTGAGCGCGAATCCCCGCCGGGGATGCGAGTGCCGGGGTCCCCGCGGCCGCCGCCCCGCCACGGTCGCGTTCCCGCGGGGAGCGCCGGGCGGCGGGGCCGGGCCGGGCC
The DNA here is from genome assembly GCA_030060385.1 of Muscicapa striata striata. Taxonomy (NCBI): domain Eukaryota; kingdom Metazoa; phylum Chordata; class Aves; order Passeriformes; family Muscicapidae; genus Muscicapa; species Muscicapa striata. Next base: position 163,808 of record JAREIS010000204.1, read on the forward strand.
GGGCCGGGCCGGGCTGGGGCCGGGCCGGGCCGGGCCGGGCCGGGCTGGATCCTCAGCTCGGGACGGCGGCGGGGCCGGTTTGGATCCTCAGCTCCGAACGGCGGCGGCTGCGGCCCCAAACCGGCCCCGCCGCACCCCAAAACCTCCCCGGCGGCGGCCAAAAACCACCGGAGCCCCGACGTGCGCCCGCCGGGGGCGTGTCCGACACAGACCACGCCCCTCCCACCGGAACCACGCCCACTCGCGGATTAACCACGCCCGTTTCCACATGACCCCGCCCCCGCCCCGCGGGAGCGCGCTGCTGGGCGGGGCCAGCCCCATCTGCGGGGCTCCCATTGGCGGAGCTGCCCGTCCGTCACGGCCGCTCCGCCCCGGGGGCCGGCTGTAAATACGGTACCGGGCGGCGCGGCGGGGCCGGCAGCGGGGCTCGGGCTCGGCACGGGAGCCGGCACAGGGCACCGGGAGCGGCACCGGGAGCACCGGACTCGGCACCGGGACTCGGCACCGGGACTCGGCACGGAGCTCAGCGCACCCACCGGCACCGAGCCCCGCAGCCCCGCGGGTTCTCACCCCCGCTCCGCCGGCACGGAGCGAGGCAGCGCGGGGCTCGGCCGCTCCCGCCGCCTCCCGCCCAGCCCCGCCGGGTGCCCGCCCGTCCCGCCCGGCTCCCCTTCGCCCGCCGTTGTGATGCGTATTCCCGTAGACCCGAGCACCAGCAGGCGCTTCACTCCCCCGTCCACGGCGTTCCCCTGCGGTAAGATGGGCGAGAACAGCGGGGCGCTGGGGGCCCCCGCGCCCGCCGCCCGCGCTCGGCCCGAGGTGCGCTCCGTCGTGGATGTCCTGGCTGACCACGCCGGCGAGCTGGTGCGCACCGACAGCCCCAACTTCTTGTGCTCCGTGCTGCCGTCGCACTGGAGGTGCAACAAGACGCTGCCCGTCGCCTTCAAGGTAAGCCCCGCGTCCCGGCGGCTGCCGGGGACCGAGCTTGAGCCGCTCGCCCTTTCCCCTCTGCCCCGGTTCGCTTTAAACCGCTCCTGACATCACCGGGTTATTATTTTTAATCAAATAGCCCAGTTTATTATTTTTAATCAAGTCTCCGCATTGCCCCGCGGTCACGGCATCTTAGATATTCCGTACAGTTAGGAGCGCTCAGGCAACTTTGAAGTTTAATGAGATGGAGGTTAATTACCTTCCTGGGAGAGGGAGAGCGAGGCAGGGAAGGGAGATCTAATCTGCCAAAAACCCAGTGAGGAGCTGAAGCCCCGGTGCCGGGCAGAGCTGCCCCCGGGCCGGGCATCCCCGGTACCGCCGCGGGGAACGGGACCGGGACCGGGACCGGCCGGGGAAGCCGGGCAGGAGTCCCGGCAGCCCGCAGTGCTGAGGGGGGCTCTAAACTGAGTTTTCCCCGCTCCCGGTGCTGCTCCCCGGCAGTTCTGGGGGTTCTCCCCCGCTCCCGGCGCTTCCCCGGGCCGGACGCGGAGCTCCGGGGCCCCGCGCTCGGCAGCGCTTTCCTTTCATCCCGAATCCAACAAAACCAACGCACGGACGGGGCCGAGGGTGGCCTGACCCCCCTTCACCCCCTCCCCGCGGACCCCCTGGCTGCTTTTAACCCTTTTGGGGCTCGTTTTCCCCTTCCCCTTTCTCAGCCTTGCTCGGGGTTGCTTTTGGTTTTGCTTTGGGGTTTTTTATTTTTTGCGAGGGTTTAGGGGGGGAACCGTAGCGCAGGTGGGTTTGGGTGAAGGTGAATTTTAGCCTGAAACGCTCTGGCCCTGCCCTAGGTCGTAGCGCTCGGAGATGTCCCCGATGGGACCGTGGTCACGGTGATGGCGGGGAACGACGAGAATTACTCGGCGGAGCTGCGCAACGCCTCTGCCGTGATGAAAAACCAAGTGGCGAGATTTAACGACCTCAGATTTGTTGGGAGAAGCGGCAGGGGTAGGTACCGGCCAGGAAATGGTTGGCCTTTTTTACTTTGTTTTTTAGAGAGGTTAAAAAAACCCCAAAACCAAATAGGAAGGAAAACGTTTCTCTCTTTTTTGGTTATTTTATTATTTTATTTTATAACTTTAACTCGAAATTTTATTTTGTTGGGTTTTTGGAAATTATTATTTTTATTTTATTCTATGCTGTATTTTATTTCAACTGCGGTTTCGTTGCCGGGAGAAGCCCCGCAGCCCCAGAGCGGTTCCCGAGGGATGGGAGGGATGGGAGGGATGCGGGAGCTCTGCCTCGCTCCTCCCAGGCTCTGCCCAGGTGTCAGATTAAAAAAAAAAATTAAAATACAGACTCAAAAATATCTCTAAACCTATCTAAACACAAATAAGGCGGCCCCAGCCCGAATCTTCCCCAATTTCTCCCATCACGCAGGAGGCAGCGGCGGGAGCTCGCTGAGCAAACCCCACCTGGCAGCTCGACTTTAAACAGCGAAAATCAAGAGTTTAAAGTGAAATAATGATGGGGCAGAGCTCGGCCTGCAGGGCTGGCACGGGCGGGGAGCTGCGGGCTCTGCTCGGGGCTGATTTTTGCTCATTTTCCCCACTCTGGTGGAGGGGAAAAGCAGGACGGAGATTTGGCTTCCCGTCCGAGCAGGGGGAAATAAATCCCCTGGAAACGTTAAACACGGAGCCCTGCCTGCCCTCCCTGTACCTGCGTTTCCGAGGGTATAAATAGAATTTCAGCATTTCATCACCAGTGAACGCTGCAGATCGAAGCACTTAATTCTGCATTGGAGCCCAAATAAGAACTCGATATTTTAATGGCCATATGGCAGCATTTTCTCAAAGGCTTTATGTGTATACACGCAGTGTCAGATATATTTTGACTTCTCCGCATTAATTAAAAGCAGTGATGTTAGGAATTATTTGCATGTAATAACTGTTTACTTGTTCCTCTTTATGAAACTTGAATAGTTTACATTCTTTCATACATTTCCTTTTTCCTGTTGGCTCCTTCTCCATGTTGCAGTTTCTTTAAAACTCTCCACTTAACTGGTTGCAGGTTGATGGATGGAAAATGTTTTTCTTTTATGAATTAAGCTTTCATTTCTGTAATCAATTATTCTCTTAGGCTCTTTTCTTTCTGGTTGGGCTTTTTTTTTTTTTTTCTTTTTTTTTCCCTTCATCCTCGCACAAATTTCCAAACCGAGCGCAACCCAGTCTCAGCGTGACTCTTGAATTCATTATTAACTCGCTTCCTCTGCACTCTCAAGCTCGGAATTAGCAGGAGTTTGGTCTCGTAAAGCTCTTGGTGAATAAACTCCTTCCTCGGGCAGAGTCCTCCCTCATTACAGTCCTCCGCTGCCTCTAACGGGCGGGACTGGGGCGCTAATTATTTTAATTTTTTTTTTTTTAATACATATTCGTGTGGGGCGAGGCTTTGTCATATTCAGAGAGGAACAACCCCACCGTGTCTGGCGCTGCTTTCCCGGCATTTTCAGAGCAATTTGCTGTGAAAAATCGCTGCTATTGAATTTTTATTCCGGGTGTCAAACTCGCTCTGCCTCGTTTGGCTCCATCTCTTGACAGCCCGGTGCTGCTTTCATTTATTCTGGCAGCAATTTGGAGCCGCTGTGGAATATTTCCCTGCGTGTGTACAAATGTTTGTGTAAATCCGAAGTGAGGATGTGTTTGTGTAAATCCGAAGTGAGGACGTGTGGATCCGTAAACACGGATCCTGCTCCAGCCCCGCTTAAAACGGGCCAGATTTGGGGTTTTTTTATTAATAAGGTCTCAGGGATTATTCCCCAGCGAATGTGAGCTGGGAAGAGCCGTTCCTAACTCCCCCCACAAAAAATAAATTCGCATCTTCATGTGCGAGACAAAGAAAAAAAAAAAAAAATCAGACTTTTTTTTTTCTACTCAGGTTGAGTATAGGTTTTCATTTGTATAAAATGAAAGGAATCCCTGCTGCACCTCTCCTGTTCTCCCAGCTGGAATTATCCCCCCGGAGCATCTCTGGGGCCGGCGGGGCTCCCAAACCCGCCCGCGAGGGGATGAGAAAACCCAGCCCGGCTTCCTGAGAAGGCGGGAAATGACTCAAAATGATGCTGGGGCAGAATCTTCATTTTCGGTTCAGGGCAGCGAACCTGAGAGAGGCAGAACCGGCCTGGGCTGGGTTTGTGTCTGCAGCGAGGGACTCCGGGCCAGGGAGGTTGTTTCACGTGGAGAATAAAAAATTAAATACTAGAATAATAATAATTAATAAATCAGTATTAATGTAGTATAAAGCAGGGCATGGCTCAGCTCTGGGGTTCCATTCACAGCCGCGTTTTGCTGCCTGTGAACCCTTTCCTTTCCTCCTGCAAATTCCCTAAATAATTTCGGGAATGGGGAATCATCTTCCTCACCCCCGGCTCTGGCTCTGAAAAGGGTTTCCCCTCAAACCCTCGATCCCTGCATCCTTGGGGATTCAAAAATGAAATAATTCTATTTCTTTTGCCCTCCCAAATACTCCTCTCTGTGCAGAAAACGAGCTGAAGGTTTGTGATGGTTCAGGGCTGGTTTCAAAGCCGAGGTGAGGCGGGGTTGGTGTTTGCTCTCGGCTTTAGAACCCGCGTTCCCTCCTCTCCGTGCTCCATGGAGGAATTCTCCCACCTGGGATAATTCCAGGATTAATTCCGGGAGAGATAATCTCATTTTTTTCCCCCCGGTTTATTCTTTTTTTTTTTTTTTTTTTTTTAACTCCTAGCTGGATAAATCCTGTTTTATTTTGCTGTGGATATTCTCAGGTCCGACCCCGGGATCAGGGGAAAAGGAGGTGGTTCCTTACAGCTTTTATTTGTGGAATAAAGGCTGGAGGAGCAGAAATCCATCCCGCAGAGGTTTATCGCTGATCTCCTGCCGGGCTCAGACCTCTGAAGCACCTGACACCGCCCAGATCCCTCAGGGGTCGCTGCTGGGGCTCGCTTTGTGCAGCCTCCTCCCCCTGGCCGAGGGGTTCCTGAATTTGGGGAGCCTGAGGGAGAGCGGAGCCCTTCCTGCGGGGTTTCTGTTCTCCCACAGCCTCCCCTGGGCCGCATTTCGAGCCCCAGCCAGGCCGGGCTGCGGGAGGTGAAGGATTTGGGCTCAGGGTGGGCCCAGGGCTGGTGAGACCCTCTGTGATGATAAAGGAATTTTCAGGCTGCGGATGGAAACTGGTTCTGCTGGGGCAAGGGGGGCTCTTCTCCCAAATTTGCCTCTCAAGAGCTTTTTTTATTTTTTCATTGCATAAAAGGTGACAGCTCGGTGCTCCTGAAACCCTCCCCGAGGGTTTCCAAACCCTTTCCCCTTTCCCAGCAGCAGATTCCTGCTCTGGGTCCGGTGGCCGCTTCTGGTGGTCAAAGCCGGATTCAGTTCCCGTTTTGCAGTTCCCAGTTTTTGGCCGAGGCCGAGCACAGGGAGCAGGTCCTGGATCCCCTGCGGGCTGATCCCGGCTCCTTCCGAGGGAGCGTCCCGGGGGGATCCCGCATTCCCGCAGAGAGGGGATCCCGCATTCCCAGAGAGATCCCGCATTCCCACAGAGAGGGGATCCCGCATTCCCCCAGAGAGGGGATCCCGCATTCCCAGAGAGGGGATCCCGCATTCCCAAAGGGGATCTCGCATTCCCCAAAGGGGATCCCGCATTCCCACAGAGAGGGGATCCCGCATTCCCAAAGGGGATCTCGCATTCCCCAAAGGGGATCCCGCATTCCCAGAGAGGGGATCCCGCATTCCCCAAAGGGGATCCCGCATTCCCACAGAGAGGGATCCCGCATTCCCAGAGGAGATCCCGCATTCCCCAAGGGGATCCCGCACCCCACAGAGAGGATCCCGCTCCCAGCGCCGCTCCAGGGCTGCGTTTCCTCGGGAGAAGCCCCGGGCGCTGCCGGGGGTGGAGGGCTCAGCGCAGGGAAGGGGACGAGTGACTTTTCCATGCGGGGAGGTCCCGGCCCAGGGCTGTGCCTGCCCCGCACTGGCCGGGCAATCACGGCTCGTTAAAGGCAGCAATCTGTGCGGGGATTTGTGTCCGAGCCCTCTCCGGCTCCAGCCTCTCTCCCAAAACAGCTGAACCCATGTGGGATCCTCACTTCTGCCGTGTTTAATTTTGTATTTTTTCTCCTCCCTAGGGAAAAGCTTCACTCTGACCATCACCGTGTTCACCAACCCCACCCAAGTGGCCACTTATCACCGCGCCATCAAAGTGACCGTGGACGGGCCCCGGGAGCCCCGCAGTAAGTGCAGGGCTGCCTTTGGCTTTGGGAATTGCGGGCAGGGGCTGCAGGCTCGGAGCTCTCCGTGGCTCAGGGGCGCAGGATGCGGAGCTGAGGGATAGCGCTGGGGTGGCACCGTGTGCTGGGCGGGTTTTCCCTCCCTCCCTGCTCCGTATCCCATCGCGGAGGGATGGTTTGTACTCCTTACCCTGCTCCCTGCTCCATATCCCATCACTCCTTGCCCTGCTCCCTAACCCATCCTGGAGGGACAATTTCATAGCTCTAGCTTGGGGTTTTGGGAAAACGCTTTGGGCTTTGACAGCAAAAGCGTGAAGGACCCGACCTGGGGCTGCTCAGGGGTTATGAATTCAGGGCTGTGTATGGAATCAGGGCTGTGTATCAATTCAGGGCTGTGTATCAATTCAGGGACGTGCATGAATTCAGGGCTGTGCATGAATTCAGAGCTGTGTATAAAATCAGGGCTATGTATAAAATCAGGGATGTGCATGAATTCAGGGCTGTGTATGAATTCAGAGTGTGTATAAAATCAGGGCTGTGTACAAAATCAGGGCTGGTATGAATTCAGAGTGTGTATGAATTCAAAGCTGTGTATAAAATCAGAGCTGTGTATAAAATCAGGCCTGTGTATAAAATCAGGGCTGTGTATGAATTCAGAGTGTGTATGAATTCAGAGTGTGTATGAATTCATAGCTGTGTATAAAATCAGAGTGTGTATGAATTCAGAGCTCCGTGCTCGGCTCCGGGGCTCGCTGCCGGTGCTCACCCCAGCCCCGGTGCCGGTTCCCGGGGTCTGGCCCGTCCCGAGCCGCTTCCCCCGGGCCCCGCCGCGGTTTCGCTCTCGGGCTGTCACAGGCTGGGGCTGCAGCGCCCGGGGCTGAGCCTGGGGAAGGCAGAGACGGGCAGAGACCCTGAGCAGCGCCTGTGCCGGGGCTGGGGGCCGGGCCGGCTCCGGGCCTGCCCTGCCCGCGCTGCCTTTGGCTCCAGCCGCAGGAATTCCCTCTGTGCCGGGGATTATCCACCCCGAGGGACCCCCTGAGCGGCTCCAGCCGCAGGAATTCCCCTCTGTGCCGGGATTATCCACCCGAGGACCCCTGAGCGGCTCCAGCCGCAGGGATTCCCTCTGTGCCGGGGATTATCCACCCCGAGGGACCCCCTGAGCGGCTCCAGCCGCAGGATTCCCTCTGTGCCGGGGATTATCCACCCCGAGGGACCCCCTGAGCGGCTCCAGCCGCAGGGATTCCCTCTGTGCCGGGGATTATCCACCCCGAGGGACCCCTGAGCGGCTCCAGCCGCAGGAATTCCCTCTGTGCCGGGATTATCCACGAGGACCCCTGAGCGGCTCCAGCCGCAGGAATTCCCTCTGTGCCGGGGATTATCCACCCCGAGGGACCCCCTGAGCGGCTCCAGCCGCAGGAATTCCCTCTGTGCCGGGGATTATCCACCCCGAGGGACCCCCCGAGTGCTGCCATCGCGTCCTGGGGGCTCCAGCTCCGCCTTTCCTGCCCGCTCAGCACCAGCCCGCCGCTATAAAGCCCAGTTTGTTCCCTTCGCGTGTGAGGCTGCAGCGCCCACAGCCAGGGGAAGCGGTTTGATCCTTCCAAAAACTCCTCAGAAAACATTTTCTGTTGATGCTGTCGCTGGGCCACGGGTGCCCCTTGATGTCAGGCCAGGTGCAGGCTCCTCCCTCGCCCGGGGGGTTTCATTTGCATCGACCTTTGGTGGATTTTCCCTCCTCCTTGATTTGATTTTGGAGCCTGTCAAGGATGGATTTAGAAGCTGGAGTGCAGGAAATCCAACGCTGCTGTTATATATATATATATATATATATATATATATATATTTTTTTTTTTTTTTTTTTTTTTTTTTTTTTTTTAAAGCCAGAAACATCAGGCAGGTCCCTGGTGTGGGGCACCTGTGGGTCGTGGTGGGTGCTGGGGCTGGGCAGGGGATTTCACAACCAGGAGTGTCAGGAATAGAAACCAGCCCTGCTGACTGCTGGCTCAGCCCCTTATCAGCTGCATCAGATCTCCTTTCTAATAATAATAATAATCATCATCATCATCATCAGGAATACATAAATAATAATACAAGCTGAGATAGTTGCTACTCTGGGAGCTCGGTTTGGCCTCCCCACAGCCAAACCCGGGTGAATCACACCAGCTCCTCCTGAATTTCAGCATTTCACCCCAGAGCTCCCAGCCTGCATTTCCATTTTCTGATACTGAGCCCGTGGCAATCAGGCCAAAGCTGAGGATGGAGCACTCTGCCCTCCCTGGGACACAGCCCAGGTGCAAGGACAGCGTTTTTCTGGGTTTTCCCTTTTTTGGGGGCCTCAAATTGATGATTTGATGATTTCAGGGCCTCAGATTGTGCTGGGAGTGTTGGTTGATCTCCTTGTGGTGTTTATTTGCTGCTTGTGCCCTTGCCCTGTGTGGCCCCCAAAGCTCCATCCCTGCACCCCACAACCCATAAACCCATAAACTGCTGAAAGGAAAAGTCTAGACCCAAATTGTGGCTATTTTGGATTTTTTTTTTTTTTCAGGGAATCATAGATTTTTGGTCATGTTTTGCCCCCCAGTTTCACCCTGAGGTTTGAACTCATGGTTGATGAATCTCTAGCGGAAGAAAAACATTTTTTAAAAAAAAATCTCCTTTTTTTGCCACACTTTCAAATGAAGACAAAAATTCCAAAAAAATAATGAAATAACACCTTTCTCCCCTTCCCTTGGGTGTGGAAAGAGCTGTAAAATGATCCTGGAAAGCCGAGGTGCTTTTCCTGGTGCACTTTGCCACTGGGTGGCTCCCGGGCACAGCAGCCTGGCAGTGCCAGCGCTGGCACCTGGGGCTGGCACAGCCCTGGCATCCCCACCTTGGGCCCAGCACCCAGCCTGGGGCTGCTCTGCCTTGTCTGGCTTGTTTGGGGAGGTGAGAGCTGCCAGCAGGAATTGCAATTTTTATGTGTTTATATTTATTATAGGCGCTTTTAAACGTGTGTATGTTAATGTGTGTGGGCATAAAAATAGATGGAATTTTTCCCCCCTTCTTGGCTTCAAAATGTGGGCCGTGGTGTGTTGTGAGGGTGAGCACTGGGCAGGGCTGGAGGCTGGTGTGGGGCTGGTGGAGAGGACAAAACCCATCCTTAATGTGGAAAGAATTGGCCATTTGTCTTGGCACCCTGGGAAAACCCTGGGCAGCGTCTTCTCAGCTCAGAACCCCTGCAGCCACCGTCCTTGTGGGGTTTGGGGGGCAGAGCTGTGGCTGGGCTCCACCTCTGAGCATCCCATTCATCTTCCAGCCCTGGCCCTTCATCCCAGCCCTTGAGCGAGGCTTTTAACTCGGGCTGAGCCCAGATCAAACTGCTGAGGAGCCATGGCTGGGAAATGCAGGGCAGGGGGGATCCTTGGGGGTCCCCAGGAGCCTGCAGCAGCACCAGGGGTGCCTTTCCTTGGGCATCTCCTCCCTCTGCCTCCGAGCTCCTTTTCCTTGTGCTCCAGCTCTTTCTGGGTTGGATCTGGAGGAAAAAAAAAAAAAAAAGGACTTTTCTGTCAAGTTGGCACCTTAGCTCTAAACAAATAGCACAGCGGGTGCCAAGTGTTGACATACTTTGTACAAACAGGAAGTAATAAAATATTTGAACTTCCTGTGGAATTTCCTTCTTTTCCCCCCCTTTCTGCAGCCCTGTGTTCAGCAGGAGCTCTGCTGCAGAGCCCTCTCACATCCAGGGCTGCTGCAAAACAAAACCCAGCAGGGAGAACGTGGGCAGTGGAATGGCTGGAGCTGCTCTGGGGGTTCAGTCTGTTCCTGGGGAAAGGGAGAACCCCCAGGGCCTCCCTGACACCCACCTGCTCCTTCCCTTCCCTTCCCTTCCCTTCCCTTCCCTCCCCTTCCCTTCCCTTCCCTTCCCTTCCCTTCCCTTCCCTTCCTTCCCTTCCCTTCCCTTCCCTTCCCCTTCCCTCCCCTTCCCTTCCCTTCCCTTCCTTCCTTCCCTTCCCTTTCCCCTTCCCTTCCTTCCCTTCCCTTCCCTTCCCTTCCCTTCCCTTCCCTTCCCTTCCCTTCCTTCCCTTCCCCTTCCCTTCCCTTCCCCTTCCCTTCCCTTCCCTTCCCTTCCCTTCCCTTCCCTTCCCTTCCCTTCCCTTCCCTTCCCTTCCCTTCCCTTCCCTTCCCTTCCCTTCCCTTCCCTTCCCTTCCCTTCCCTTCCCTTCCCTTCCCTTCCCTTTTTTCCTTTCTCCCTCTCACAGCTCCAGTCTCTTTCTGCCCAGAACTCTTGTGCAAAGTCTCTTTTCCCCTTTTAAATTCCTTTTCTCCCCTCTTGCACTTTTTTTTTTTTTTTTTTTTTTTTTTTTTTTTTGGCTGCCATTCAGTCCTTAACCTTTCTCCCCACTTCCTAAATCCCTTTTGGATTTAATCCTTTTTTTCCTGACTCCCACCCCATTGCTGCTGTCCTTGTTGAGGAGGAGAGGGAGGATTTGTCCCTGTGTCCCCCTGGCCGTGCTGCCCTGTTCATTTTTGGGGTGTGCATCACACATTCGCTGCTTTGCCTCGTGTCCCTGTTTGGCGCGACCGCAGCAAGTGACACAAAGGTGGCTCTGAGCGGGAGGAGGGGGCTCGTGGCCACATCCCCTCTCCCACCTTGTCTCTGCAGTTTTTTCTGGCCGGGCCCATCCTGCCCAGCCCCGTGCTGTCTCTCCCTGCCCCCCGGGCTGTGGCTGTCCCCGGCTGTCCCTGTCACGTCGCCGGCGGGTGGGAAGGTTTCTCACCTCCCCCGAGCCGAGGCGTTTCCAGGAACCGCCGCTGCTCTCGGGCTGTGAGACTCTGAGAGTTCAGCGGAGACAGGAGCTCCCTCCCTCCCTCCCTCCCTCCCCCGGAGCTCAGCCCGGGCCTGAGCTCCGAGCTGGGCAACGAGGGGCTGGGATGTGCTGAGAGAAATCAGGGGTTGGGATGTGCAGGAGTGAAATGAGTTTGGGATGTGCAGGAATGAAATCAGGGAGTTGGGATGTGCAGGAGTGAAGAGTTTGGGATGTGCAGTGATGAAATGAATTTGGGATGTGCAGGAATGAAACCGGGGGTTTGGGATGTGCAGGAATGAAATAAAGGGTTTGGGGTTTGCAGGAATTAAATCAGGGGTTTGGGATGTGCAGGAATGAGGAGTTTGGGATGGCAGAAATGAGGATTTTGAGATGTGCAAGAATGAAGAGTTTGGGATATGCAGAAATGAAATGAGGATTTTGGGATGTGCAGGAGTAAATAGTTTGGGATGTGCAGAAATGAGGATTTTGGGATGTTCAGAAGTGAAGAGTTTGGGATGTGCAGAAATGAAAATTTTGGGATGGCAGAAATGAAACGAGGAATTTGGGCTGGCAGAAATGAGGATTTGGGATGTGCAGGGGGTGACACCCCCCTGTCCCTCCTGTGCAGGTGTTTGTGGCATCGCTGTCCCCACAGTGCTGCTCGCCCTCCCCCCGTGCATTGTGAACTCTTGCCTTGAATATGAGGTTAAAAAAGCAAAAAAAACACCCCAAAAAACCAAAAAACATGAGAAAGCTGGACTGGAAAGGGAAATCTTGTGTGTAAACCTGGCCTGAGCTGGGCTCTGGCTGTGGGAGGGGGGTGCCCGTGGTGCCCCAGCCCGGCTGCTGTGCACACCTTCCTCTGGAAGGGATTTTCCCCCTTTTTTTTATTCCTGGTAGAAGCTAGATAGAAAAAGGAAGCACAGCATTGTGCTGGAACAACGAGTGACCCTCCACTGCCATCCCCACCTCTTGTGGCTGAGATTTTTTTCCCCAGAAATAGCAAAACTGAAACTGTTTTAGTGAGGGAGGGGAGAAGTGCAGTGCTGTACCTGGGTATAGCAGGGCTCTGTTTTCCTGCTCTCGTGGCTTCAATGGCACCAGAGGTACAAAGCACTCTGTTTATCAGATTGCACAGTTGGGTATTTCCATGCTGGGGTTCGGATTCTTTAAAAGCAGTGATGGTTTCTGGTGAGATTTCTGACCTCTGCTTACTGCTTGTAACAAATCTCTTAGGGATTCCCTCTTTTTCTGAAGGTGAAAAAGAAAAAAAGAGGAAAATATGAAACAGAAATGTTGCTGTTACCTTTGAGAAAAGTGAATTTTCTGTGCAGGGCTGGGAACCCCCCAGCTGAGCTGCTCCCCAGCCCTGGGGGGATTTTGGCCACCCTGCCTGGGGATGTTTTGTGGCCTGAAGGGATTTGTGGAAATCCACGCTGTGTTTTCTCCTCAAATGAGACAAAAGCAGGTTTCCCCTGAGTTTTGTTATGGTTTGAAGCAGCTCTGGGAGCTCTGCAGGGTTTGGGAGTGCTGTGGGAAGGTTGGGATGATGCTCTGTGCGATGGCAACCCCAGGAACCTGGAGGTGGTGAAAGAAAATTCTCCCAGTGCAGGGACACGGGGAAATTGGGATTTACTGAGTGGTGAGGAAGATGGAGTGGGGTTATGGGATGGGAGCCAAAGAGGAGCAGGGGCACAATGCTCCCCTGTTCCCATATTCCTATGAGCAATTTTTGGAGCTGGAGGCGGAGATCCAGTGCTTTCTGCACGTTTATCCTGGGAGATTTGGGAGAATAAATTATTGGAGAGCCTTGTGCCTCTCAGAAGCTCGAGTGGAGACCCAGGACAGGGCTGGGTTGTGCCAGTATTGTCCAATTCCAGATCTTTATCTTGGCCAAAAGGCTCCCTTGTGGGGCTGCATAAAACTCGAGCTGGAGATGTTTTCTGTAATTAAAAGCAGACTCGGTGCTGAAGTGCTCCCGTGGGGTGATAGTTTTGGGTATTATTGAGGTCTTTTGTTTTATTCCCCTGCTTGTCCTTAGCTAGAAATAAATACACAGACAGTTCCCAGATTGTCTGGGAATAAGGAGGGAAAAAAAAAAAAAAAGGGAATGGCAAAAATAAGGAAAAAATAGGAGAAAAAAAAAAGTAACAAAATCAATCCAAGATAATTTCAATAAATAAATGACATCAGCCCTTCCTGGGCTGTGATTTGTCCATGTCAAGTTGCTGTAATCTGTTCTAATTTAATACTCGATTTTCCCACTTTGGGAGCCCTGTCCCATCCCCTGGGGAGGAAGAGGAGGAAATCCTGAGTGGCCTTTATGGCTTCCCTATTGCCTGGGGCTGAGGCTGCTCCGGGAGGGTTGGAGGGAACTGCACAAGCCCATCCCGGAGCTTTGGCGTGGCTGGAGCTCCCCGGGCTCTGCCCTTGGACATTCCTCCCTGCCCAGAGCCTCGGGGCTCCTCCAGCCCTGCCCCAGCCCCTGGTTTGGTGGGGGCAGCCTGAGCAGCCCCTGGGTGTCTGCATCTCCCTGAGCCAGCCCTGCCTGGGGCACTGGAAGGGCTTTGGTTCATCCGGGAGCCTTTGGGGGAGCCTGGGGGCTCCCCAGTTCCTGCTGGAGCCTTTGGAGGAGCCTGGGGGCTCCCCAGTTCCTGCAGGAGCCTTTGGGGGAGCCTGGGGGCTCCTCAGTTCCTGCAGGAGCCTTTGGGGAACCTTGCAGCTCCTCAGTTCCTGCAGGAGCCTCTCCCAAAGGCTCTGGGCTCCCCAGTTCCTGCAGGAGTTTTGGGGGAGCCTTGGGGCTCCTCCATTCCTGCTGGAGCCTTTGGGAGAACTTTGGAGCTCCCCAGATCCTGCAGGAGTTTTGGGGGAACTTTGGGGACTCCCCAGTTCCTGCAGGAGTTTTGGGGGAGCCTGGGGGCTCCCCAGTTCCTGCAGAAACCTTTGGGGGAACCTCGGGGCTCTTCAATTCCTGCAGGAGTTTTGGGGGAGCCTCGGGGCTTCCCAGTTCCTGCAGGAGCCTTTGGGGGAACTTTGGAGCTCCCCAGATCCTGCAGGAGTTTTGGGGGAACTTTGGGGACTCCCCAGTTCCTGCAGGAGTTTTGGGGGAGCCTGGGGGATCCCCAGTTCCTGCAGGAGCCCTCGCACAGGGTGTGCAGCGCTCCCTGGGGCAGCAGAGCAGGGATCGGAGCTGCTCCATCCCCAGAGCCTTTGGTGCCCTGCCCGAGGCTGCAGCCCGGCCTCAGAAGGAAAACCAGAGCAGTGAAATGATCTGGGCTCAGCTGAAATGATCTGGGCTCCAGTAAATGCTCTCCTTTAATTATTTTTTTCGCCAATGCAGTAAATTCCACCTCTCTTTTCCAATCTCCTGCTGCGTAACAATTTCAGAATCATTTCACTTGAAAACAGCCAATATTTCCTCAGTGCAGCAATATTGGGAGTCAGAGCAGGGGAATTATTTTTGCTTGGTTCCTACAAAGGAATCTTTGTTGGGATTGGTTGCAACACCTCCTGCCTTTGAAAGCTTTGGGAAAACCCCAGGGCACGGCTTTTGCTGGGGTGGAAGAGGCAAACCTGGCCCTGGGGTGGCTTTGGAAATAACTCAGAGCAGAGGAATGGGCATTGATCCTGGATTTGGGACAGATTAAACTGATCACAGGGGTTCTCTGGGGGACTGGTGCTCCTTTAGGGATGGTTGGGGGATTAAGTTGAAGGGTTTTTTCCAGGAGGATGTTGGTGGTGCTGTGTGTCAGGCTGTGTCAGGAGTAAAAAAAAATTCAAATACACAACAAAGGAAATTCCTGCTGGATGCAGCAGCATGATCCAAAGGGAGGATGAGGGAGCTGGATGGGATGCAGGTGGCACCAAAAAGGGATTTTTGTGAGGCCCTGGGTGAGCTTCACTCCCTCCCAAAGGAGCAGCATTTTGCCCCGTGCCTCAGTTTCCCTGTCTGTAACTCCTGGGGATGTGGAGGAGGCTGGCAGGGAGGACTTGCAGGGTCATTATTAATGCAGCATTAATGCATTAATAAATGCAACATGAATGCATTAATGCCCAGCTCCCTCGGGCAGGATTCAGGAGCTGCAGAGGACAGAGAGAAGAGTCACAGATTGAAAAGGAAAGAGGTGAAAAAATAAAAGAGCCAGGGTTAAAAGGCAAGTTTCATTTCAGGGAACACAGCAGCTAAAGGACCAGAACTACCAACCAAAACCACAAGATCACATCAGACGTCAGGCAGGACACATCTTGTTTCTCCCTCCCAAAAGGGTTTATCAGTGCAACCAATCACTTTAATGATGTGGCAGAGGGAGGAAGAGGATTTGACTCAGAGTGAAATGAAATTCAGCTCCGGAGACCCTTCTGTTGTGCTGCTGAGTGCAGTCACCTGTCCTGCAGGCAGCAGGATCAATCACTCACCTCCTGCAGCGGAAGGGGCTCAGACAGCAGCTCGCATTCGTTTTTATTTTCTCCTGCTCTTCCCTGCTCTGAGCGCTGCAGGGAGGGGAGGAAGAGGAGGAGCAGAGTGAGCAGGGATGGTGGCAGTGGGGTGGGAGCCTCTGTGCTGGGAGGTTCCCATCCCAAAACAGATGTGGGAGCAGGGAACTCCTTTCCTCGTGGTCAGCTTTGTCCCCTTGGCTTTGGGGAGCAGCAGGGGGGATGAGGATGAGGATGAGGATGAGGATGAAGGTGCAGGTGTCATCACTCTGGGGCTCCTCCTTCCAGAGCAAAGCTCGTGATCACCCAGCAGGAAACAGCAGCCAGGCTCTGGAGCTGGAGTTTGCAGCTCAGTCCTGCCATGGACAGGATCAATATTCAAATGCCAGGGCTCAGCTCCAGCTCTGCCAAAGATGAAATCAGCACTCAGCACCCTCAAACCTTGGGAAAATTTGGGTTTTTTCCTGAGGGCACAGGCCAGGCTGGCAAATTGCTGCTGCCTCCCCACAGCTCCAGGGACATCTCAGCTCCATCAGCTGAACCACTGAATTCCTAGCAGGGGGCTGAGCCCAGCAGCTGATCCTCCCCAGCCCGGGCACGGTGTCCTCGAGCGGTGTCACCCCAAGGAATTTGATGTGCTTGCCCTAATGGAACAGGTTGTGAACTGGGAGGAACCAGCTCTACTGGTGCAGGTTGTTAGATAGCAGCAGGAGATGGTGGGGCTGGCATCTCTCCATGGATCTGTGGAATCTGAAAATCTGATCTCAGCCGGGGCTGAGGCAACACCAGCTGGGTGTCCTTGAGATCTGTCTGCTTCCTCCCAGCACCCAGCCCAGAAATCTTGGAATCAGCGAGTTTGCCTGATTCCCTGAGATCCAGATCACGGCCCACCAGTGAATTTTGCCTTCCTGGAGTTGGGGGGTGACTGCAGAGAGGCCACTGGGGCTGCTGGTTTTCTCACCCTGTTCTGAAAGCTGCCTGATTTCCCGCAGATGTGCACCCACCTGCTGCTGTGACACCCGGCCTGCAGCTTTCACATCTGTAAATCACAACTTGGAACCCCCACCCTGCTCGCCCTGAGTCTCAGGAGCAGATTTTCAGAGTTCTTAGGGATGGAAAAAGGCAGGAAAGCACTGGAGGGGATTTTCAGCAAGGCACGAGCAGGCTGAATGCTTAAACCTGATTTTATCAATGATGAGAATACCCTCAGCTTTCCCTGTGATCTGCAGGGCTTCAAATATTTTTGAAAATCCAGAAAGACTCTTGAAACCCTGGGAATAGGGATTTTGTGTCCTTCAGGCATCTGAGCCACAGTTGCATGGAAATCTGGGCGTGATGTTCCCTTTGATTTGGGAATGGGCCACAGCTCCTGAATCCCTGGAGCTTTTGGAAGCACTGCTCTGGATTTCTGTTCAAATTAATGCCCTGCTCTGTTTTCCTGCCAGAGGGCTCAGTTTTGGGGTCTCCCAGCACAATCAAAGGCCCTGACAGGGTTTATCAGAGACTTGCCAGGGTGGGTGGGCACAGGGTGGGCAGGGAGAGGGGCGAGGTCTCAGCACTAACCCAGCAGTGAGAGGAGATCAGGGGCTCCCAAAGCCTCCTGATCAATCCCAGCCTGCCTAGAACGAACATCTCTGCTGCTGCTGGAGCTTCAGACACTAAAAAACCTACTGTAAATGCAACATATCTCTGTGCTTCCTGCCAGCTGGCCTGGAGCCAGCCTATTTCCTTCAAAAAGAGGGATATTTATTTTCATCCTTTTAGAGGCAGCCAATTCATCTCAGACCACCACCAGCTAAAAAAGCTTTATAAATTAGCAGCCTTTTTCTTCTACTTTTTTTTTTTTTTTCTTCCTCCTTCCTAATTCTCTCCCCCACCCCTTTAAATATTATTTTCCTTTGGTTGTTGGTGTGAAGGCTGTGCCAGGACATGCGAGCATTGCGCCACACTCCCCTTTCTCCCCGAGCTGCAGAAAGACAGTAGCAGCAGTGTCTCACGAAAGCCAGAGGAAACCAAAGCAAAGCCCGGCCGTGACTGATTCTCCTTCCAAATGGCGTAAGCAGGCCAACTTCAAACATGTGAATAATGAGTTATCTGTGCCTGACTTTGTTCGGGAGCAGCGTTTCCCTCCTGCTCCCTCCTGTGAACTCCTGGGCGTTGATTTTAGCGCGGGGTTGGGGCACCTCCGTCATCCCGCGTCACCTCCGAGCCCCTTCCAGCTCCCAGCTCTGCCCTGGCCTCCCCTCCCTCCTTGCCAGTGGATTCTTCTTGGCTGGGCATTTCCCAGAGTGGGTCTGAGCTGGAGGTGAACATGCAGGGAATGTTCTGAGGGATGTTGCTGCCTGTGTTAGAGGTGTGCAAAGATGAAACCAGCTCAGCATCTGCTGCGAGGGACAGCCCTGCTGTTCCCATAACAGGAGTTTCACATGTGGCTTCTTTCTGGAGCACATGCTGGGACTTGATAGTCTAGCCCAGACTCAGACTGGGAAAAAAATTGCAGCCTCTGCAGAGGACTGGCGTGTCTCTCTGAAGTACCTATTTCGAGGGATTTGAAAGGTGTTTTGCACATTGAGTTTTATCCACTGCTGATTCCTTTCTTGTGGTCCCTTCTCCCTGACGTGTAGAGACTGAGCTACGGCTTTGTGTGCAGGGACTGCTCCTGCTGAGCTTGGCTTGGAGTTAGGCTGGGAATATTTGGGCAAAGCCTTGGTGGGAGGGTGGTGGGATGCCAGGGGGCTGTGCCAGCCCATGCCACCCTCTCCTGGCTCTCATCCCCTCCAGTCTGGAGCTGAGGCACTGATCTGCAGTGTGTGTGTGTGTGTGTGTGTGCTCATGAACGTCCCTCGGCGTTTCCTCCGCTCCAGCTCGAGCCAGCATTCCCCAGCCAGGCTCCCAGGGAGGGCCCAGCCACTTCCCAACATCTGCACGGGGGCTGGGGCTGAGCTGACACCCAGCTCTGAGCCCAGCAGGGCTGGGGGGAGGCTGTGCAGCTCCTCAGCTCTCATCTGATTCCATCTGCAGAGAAATCAGGGGACTGGGGCTCCACTCATCCCTGAGAGATCTGAATCAAATCTCTCCAGCTCTGAGATTCCGGTGTCACTTCAGCCATGAGGTTCCTGCAGCCCCTTTGTGCCTTTGATCCACTTTATATTCTGCATCTCAGTAATCTGAGGGAATCAGCTGCTTTTTGGAACTCCCCCTCCACAGCCTGGAAACTCCATCCTGGTCCCAGCCTGGGAAGCCACATCAGGTTGCACACTCCTAGAAGGAAGAGCAGGGTCTATTTGGTCTTTGAAATATTTTAATGCAGAAAGCATGTCTTTAAATCATAGCTCTGAGGGCCTGAGCTCGTGTGGCACACACTGTTTCGCTGTCTGCATTCCAAGGAAACACCCAAAACTTCCAGTATGCTTCTTATTACTGGCCTAAAGTGTCAAATTCATGTCGGCTCTTCCAGCTGGGAAGTGTTCAATGGGATGGTTTGTTTGATATGCTGATACAGATCTTGTTATTACATCAGGATGGTAGGTGATCTGTCAGTGTTTACATCATGTCATGTTCAATCCCGGAGTTACCTGATTCTGAAACCCGAGCCAGGGCTAAAACCCCAGCACTGCTGCCAAGGAGTGCCCAAGGTCAGGAGCTGCCACCACTGGATCGTGCTGGGCTCTGCTCTTTCCATCAATATTGACCTGCTGGCCCAGCTGGAAACACAGTGCAGAATCCCCAACCCCAACAGTGCCTTTTGTGCCCCAAAATCCGCAGGTTGGGGTGATTAAGGCTTCTCAGACAGATTTCCTGGGACGAGGGCTGGGGCTGTTTGAAGTTGAGTGAAAATTCCGCCCACTGACTTCAGGAGGCTTTGAGTCAGGGCTTGGGTGAAGGTAGAAACCACCTCCTGTTCTCTAAGGTATGAGCTATTGTTCACTGGTTTCCTCTCTGTGACAGCTGTGGGCAGATGGGGAAGGGCTTTTAATGAAGCCAACCGCTGCAGAAATTAAAAAGCTCAGGTTGTTCTGATGAAAGAAACCCATTAACAGCGATTCTCTCTTGCGTGACAGAGTCTGACGTCCCCAGCCCTAAGTGACAAGCGGCAGGAAGTCCTGGGGAGACAGCCTGAGCTAAAGAGGGCTGCCAGGCCAAGCTGCTGGTTTTTAACTCATTCTCTGCCTTGTCTCACAGGGTTTGGGGCTGCCAAAGGTCAGGGTGGGACCCAGACTGGAGAGGGTCTGGGAGAGCTGAGAAGATCCCTGACCCCACTACTCCATGTTTGCCTTGACTTATATTTACATCCATTTTTTCCCACTTTCTTTTCAGGGGTTTGGAGGGGGTTTTGCTGGGAATTGCTGGGTTTTCCCTCAAACCAGGCCCTTCAGGAGGGTGTTTGCTCCAGGCTGGCAAAGCCCACGGGCTGTCCCCACGTTCAGACAGCGCTGGCACCGGAGCAACCACAGTGCAGCATGACACGGCCACATGAAGCCCTTGGTGAGGCTGCACGGCTGAATAATCTTTAAAAACATTATCAGCATAGAGATCACTTGATATATTTTTTCAGGATTTTCCCCATCACATGCCAGATAACACCACAGGATAGGGTTTGTGCTGAGATACAGGAAGGGAATTTAATTTTGATTAGATTTCTGGGGAGCTTGGTCTTTGAAGTTCTTTTGGCTTTCTTCGAAGCTCTGCCCAAAAAAAACCTGGGTAAAGGTGAAATATAACCCTGTTTTTCTTCTTCTGGGCTTAAATGTATAGTGAAATAATAAAATGTGGGCTAAGGCAAGGCAGCTCAGTGCACACACTTTTCCCCTGGAGAAAGCACCATGTGACAGATGCTGCTCACAGCTCCAAGGCCCCTGGATAATGCAGAGGTGCCTGAGGTCTGGGGACACACAGAGATGAGAAGAGATCCTTTATGGTCTGGCTTTGAGGTTTCCTTGGTTTGCTTCACACAGCAGGGAAAATACATTTTCAAAATACCACTGGGTTTTGCTTTCTGCTGAGTTCATCCTCCCCAAGTTTTCCTCTCTGGTGCCAGCACGTTTTCCCTCGCTTTGGACTCTCACATCTCTGGAATTCTGGGGATTACAGAGCTTGGAGGGGATGTGGAGAGAGCAGAGAGGGATCAAAGCTGCTCAGAACCTGTGGCTGGGAGGGGTTTGCTGGTGGGACACCCCTGGAGCTCAGCTGGGAGCTGAGTTCCCCTCTGGAGCCCATGTGCTTCCCTCCCATCCCATCCCAGCCAAGCAAGGGGGAGATCAGGAGGCAGCAGAGGTCGGATGTGAAGAGGGGGAAGTGCGGGGACTTTCTGTGACTTTGCTCTAAACTGAGCCCTGCAGATGTGAGGGGGAGGGCAGGGGCAGCGCTGCCGAGACCTGCCTGACTTTATCGCCTTTTACACTGCTTGGCTTTCCTTTTCTTCTTAAAAAGCCCCCAAGAGCCGAGCTTGGCTGGGTGGCTGCGGGGCTGCAGGGTCTGACAGGGCTGCAGGAGGGTTTCTCCGGAGCTCCCGTGCCCCGGGCCGGGCGCTGCCAGCCGGGCACGGTCCCTGGGCAGGGGCGGCAGCTGCGGCTGTGCGGGGCAAGAACAACCAGAACTCAAGGTGGGAACCCTTGGGTGGAAAACCGAAGCTGCTCGTGGTGAGGACACACCTCCGGTGCTCTGAGCACCGACCTGGTCGGGTTTTCTCCCCGAATGAGCGAAGCAGCTGATAGCTGCTGTCAAGCTGTTTATTGCAAAGGCGCATCAGTCTCGGAGAGCACAGCCACAGACGTTAAAGTTTCAGTCTAAAGTCCCAGATGGAAGCAGGAGCTGCTCCTTCCTGGGAACTGATGTTGCTGCTGCAGCTCCTGTCTTCTCCTTGGCTGTTGGTTATGCTGGTGAGAGAGCAATGCAAAGCAATCACAAAAAATAATGGCAAAAGCAATATAAAAAGCACCTGCTCTCCCCAATTTATGCTTTTATATAGAACCTTCCCAACAAACTAAGACACAAACTCGGACTCCTATTAGAATTCTTAGCACACCAAATTACATATAAACTATGCATATGGCTTATCTTGTTTTATTTGAAATATGTAAGCAATATTTTTACTATAACTCTATTAAGTTCAAAACTACATTTTTGGAGCCTCCACTGAAAACTCTAGTATGTTTTTTAACTTTCACTAAAACTCGCACTGCTACTCTAGCATTTAAAACCTTTTAATTACTAAAAGCACCAGAGCTCATATTAAAATATACTTACTGACTCGCTTACTTATTTTAAAACTTAAACTCACACTTCTGCTTTATGTGTGAGTAGCTTAATATACTTTAATCCATCCAAAAGCTTTAATCCAATCCTTGCACTCTGATTTTTCTCTGAAATATTCAGCGAGACCCTCGACTCACTGACTCCAACACTCTGGAGCCCCTCCAGCTTTGTGCGGGTGTGAGTGAGACTGGGATCCAGAGAGGGTGAAGCTGTTTGGTGATGATTAATCCAGTAAAATGTGAAAGTTCTGTATCAAGTGCCTTTCATGCGCCTCTCGCCTCAGGACAATTAGCATACATTTAATAATTATTGCCCTGTGCCAGCAGCTGCTACCTAAGGAGCTGGGAGTGCTTCATGAAGCTCATTAGCTGCTGCCCTGCCTGGGGGAGGGGGGTGATGAGTCTGCCCGTTTTATGGGCAGGAAAGAGGAACAGAGAGAAGCAAAGTGGGGTGGCTGAGGTGTGGTACCAGCGAGGGCTGGTCCCATCCCTCCTCTCCTCCTCCAGCCTCACTGGGCTCTGGCCGAGCTGGGTGGGCACAGCTGGGAGGGGGCTGGACTAAGACGAGATTTTGTTCTTTGTGCAATGAGTAAAAACTGTAGAAAATACTTAAAATCCAATGTTTGCTGGTTCCCCAGTCCCCACTTTGCCAGGACATGGCTTCTCCGGCCTTGTGCGAGTGTCCCCTCAGTGTTTAGGGCTGGTGGGGGCTGGTGACTCGGGCAGGACCATCCTGATCCAGCTCCTGGAGACTTTCTGGATGACCTGGAGCCTCCCCCGGGGGTCACTTTGTGTCCTGCTCTCTGCTGGGGCTGGCACCCCTTACCCCGTGTGGGTAACAGCAAACCACAGAGACAGAGCTGCTGGCTCCCCGCGGAACCAAAGGGGAGCTGATCAGATCCCAGACTCTTTTATCCCGTTCCAGGGCACAGACAAAAGCTGGAAGACCAAGCCAAGCCCTTCACGGACCGCTACGGAGAGCTGGAGCGGCTGCGCCAGTCCATGAGAGTGACCCCGAGCGCCCCCAACCCCCGCGGCTCCCTCAGCACCCCCGGCCACTTCGGCTCCCAGGCTCAAACTCCGATCCAAGGTAACCCCCGGGCACCCCAGGGTCACCCCTGTGACATGGCTGAGTGGGAACAACCCTCTGCTTGGCATTTTAGAGCTGGAGCCCAGCTCCCCACTGGTTAAGGAGCTATGGAGAGGTTCATGTGGATTTCTTGATCATTTTTGCACCATGAAGTCAATTTTTGCACCATTAGATCTGGGTTTTGAGGGCCAGCTGAGCAGCAGGAGTGTGAGGGAGGTGAGAGCAGGGACACTCAGGCTGTGCAGCAGCTAATCCCATCCATGCTAACCCCAACAGTTCCTGAGCACTGTGTGGCTGCCAGGTGTGGTGATGCCTCTCTCAGCTCCACACAACTCCCCACGCTGTGCACACCTGCACAGGCACACACACACACACACACACACACACACACAGAGCTTTGCTCTTGCCACATCTGCCAGCGGCAAGGAGCGCCCCAGCCCCTGGGCGTTCCCCAGGAATCCACAGCTTGCTGCCAGGACAGGGGCAGGAATTGCCACTGGAGATACCTGAGAGACATCAGGCTGCTAATCCCAGGATTTCAGTCCCAAACTAAGCCAAAATATAAAAATATCTCAGCTGCTGTGCTGCTTCCATCCTTCTGCACAGGCAGATGCTGCCAGGATGAATTAAGAGATTGTTCTGTCCTTTTCTGTGCTGCTTTTCCATGGAGCTTTTCCTCCAGAAATCAGCAGAGATACTAACAGGGCTTCAAGGAACAGCATTTAAACTGTTTGTATTTGGAATTTTGGTAGAGAAGTGTCCCTTCTGGGAAAGTTTCTCAGAAAAAGCTCCCAAAACCCTCGTGTGTGTTTCCAGAAGGGATATGGTTGTTTGAAAGCCTCATTGGCAAAGAGGGGGTTTTGGGTGTAAAAACATGTTTGAAAATGTTACCCGAACTGTAAATGCTGTGCTGCTCCTCCCAACCCAAAATTACAGAGAAAATTTAATTTATTTCTCATTGAAATGCAAATCTCCACACTTGGAATTCTCATTGATATTAGCAGGGTTGTTTATGAGAAGAACACGGGTGTTTTGTGTAGGATTATCATTCGGGTCTTTTTAAAAAAAGCAAGAGAGAGAGAAAGAGTTTTTTGGGCTTGTCCCATTGGCCGCATCATAAAGAAAGAGATTCTTGGGGGAAGAAAAAAAGATTTGTATTTTAAATTAGCACAGCCCCCTGCAGTGCCAGAAACCCAAAGAGCGTCGTTTGGAGGGAAGAATCAGGTGATGACACAAATTCAACGAGAAAAAAAATGGAGCCGGCCACAAGCTACCGCCCCTGCCAAATTCCCAAATGTCAAGTGACAGCAGGAGTGGAGACACACAAAATTAGCCTCTGAAATCATTCCTGTGGAGTGAATCCGAAGTCCCAGGAATGCTGCAAAAGGCGGTTTGTGCACGCTCTGCTCTTGGCTCCCTCGTTCCCGAGCTGGAGGAACCGTCTTAAAATCACTGTGGCTTCCTACCAGAGTAACTCAGAGCAGGACCAGCTCCGTAATTTTCATCTCAGCCCCGTCCTTTTGACACAGCTCTGGCTATGACCAATCATAATCATCATTTTAAAAACCCCTCTTTCTCTCTCGCACACACGGCTTATTCACAAAGATCATAATTTTTACCCGAGCAAGTGGAGCCCGGCCCGTGCCAAGAACAACACAGGAGTTAACAGGCCTGTAATTCTCACAACTTGGCACGTTCTTGGGTAGCAGGAGAGGCTGATTAGTGGGAACAGAATGAGATAGCAGCAGGGAGGGGTGATGGGGCAGCCTGGAGTGCATCCAGCCCCGTTATCTTTCATGGGTGCTCCCCAAGTTAATGTTTTTAGCATCCCTGTGCAGGGATTTAAGAGGGGGACAGGGAGTTTTTTCCCTCCACCAGTGCTCGACTCTCTCTGCTCATGTGCTGGGGGTGCTCGGCCTCTCTGTTCTGCTGACAAAGCAGTTTGCACAAACTTCCTAATCTGCTCCTGGCAAAAGCAGGCTGGGAGCTGGGATGCTCAGGAGCAGCCTCAGCCACTGCAGGGGGATCCCAGAACCTCAAATTTCTGGATATGGCACGTGGAGTTTGGGTTTTTAGGCAGGCAGGAGACAGTGTTTGGGAGAATTGGGGTTCTTGGGGGAGGTGTTTGCTCTGGCCCAGTCCAATCTCTTCTCCTGAGGTGGAGATCACAGCAAGGACAGTGCTGGGAGTGGGAGAAGGGTCTGGCCCTCAGCCACTCACAGAGGCTTTCAGTAAAGCAGCCCCTGGAGGTTATAAATAGCCCCCATGTAAAATGATCATCCTGAGGTTAAATGGTCTCAAACCAAAAGCCTCCTGGTAAGAGAAAGGCGATGGTTTCTGAAGGGCAAGCCAGGAAACAGAGGAGGGGAGAGCAGGTCAGATCCAGCCCTCTCAAATTCAGGGCATTTCAGTGGCTCTGGCCTTGCCTTGCCCCACTCAGATGGGGGCAGAGGTTTGACCCCTTCCCATGCCTGTGCCCAGATGGGATGGACACTGGCAACCCTGCACACAGCAGATCTCATTCCCCTTGTGCTGCTCTGGGGGTGAGGAGGGTAACTCTGGGCTCACCCCCTGTGCCTGTGATGAGAATCTGGCCCAGGCAGACCCCCATCACATCCAGCTCTGCTTCCCTGGCTTCAACCGAGCAGAGCCTCTGTGGAGGATTTGGCCCAATGCTTCTCCAGAGAGGTCTGGAAAATGTGAGTGTTTGCAATCCCAGCTCTGCCATCCCCACAGAGAGACACCAAGCTGTCATTAGGATGCCTTGAAATGGTTCCTTATTACGGGGCACGCGAAGCCAGAGCCTTGCGTGCCTGCTTTGCTCCAGTTTTGCCTTTCAGCTTAAAAAAAAAAATCAAGTAGCTCTCAGAAGTGAAGCAAGATGTTAAAGGGATTTCTGCTGTCTGCCTTCAGCTGCTTCTCAGGGCCCCGCTGGCTCAGGAGAGGTGGGCTGGTGACAGACACAGCAACCCCCAAATCTCTGGGTCCTCCCTTGCCCACATTTCAGCAGTGGCTCAGGCTGAGCAGTTTTGTTCCCAGCACAGCAGAGCAGGACCGCCCACGCTTGAGGTCTGTGGTGGAAACATCTTCAACCACTCAAAAGCAATTGTGTGCCTTGTCCAGCAGCATGGAGGGGCCTTGTGCTCAACAGGACGATTGCAAAGGGATTTTAGATCAGATTTCCTCAGTACCAGGGCGAGCTCTTTGGATTCATGCACTTCATGCTCTTCTACACACTCTTGGTTTTGCTCCAGAGAAGCCAAACTCCCTTTGACAGGGAGGACAGGGATTTCACAGGGAGGACAGGGATTTTTTTCACTGGGATTTCACAGGCAGGGCAGTAAATGTTGGATCCTTTTGCCAGCCTCTCCTAGCCCCAGTGCCTGCTGAATGTTTTTTGGGAGACTCTGTGTTCACTAGTGAAGAGCCTCAGATCTCCTGATCTGGAATTTGCTCAGCTTCATTCCCAATCCATTACTTCAGGTCAGCACAACATTTTTATCATCAGCAGAATGCTTCATCGTATGCCTTTAAAATAAAGTCTTTCTCTCTCGTTTTCTTTTTAAATATACATTTTTAAAGTATTACATTACTTTTAAGAAGCTTCTTGGCATAGGCAGCAAGTGCCCCTATTGTTTCTGAAATGCAACGTGGCTGCTCTGAGGTTAAGTCCTGAATTATGGGCCCAGCAAATACACTGAATTGCTGCTTCCTAATCCCTGTCCAGATTGACTTATGGTTTCTTTAAAATATCCGTTTCTTAATGGATAAAAACATTCTACCACGGGCAGAGACTAAATTGTTTCCAAAGGAAGCTAGGCAAGCATTAGTGGGAAGAAAACATATTGTGGGATTCAGCTTCAGCCTCAAAGGAAGGAACACGCTCGAGATGGGTTTCCTGCCTGCTTTCAGGCCTCTGTGTCTATCTTTAAACTGCTTTTCTGCTCCTCTCCTTTACATTTGTGATGTGAATTTGGCATGGAACAGGCACAGGTGAACCACAGAGCAGGAGTTTACCCCAGGACAGAGTCCAGGCAGCCACAACCACTGTGTTTGTGTGGCCATCCCCCAGCCACAGCTCAGGGTGCTGCATCCCTCCAGAGCAGCAGGGATTCCCCCGGAATTTGCCCCAGGGGTGCCATCCTGCCTTTAACCCGGGGTTTTGCAGCCCCCAGCCCCCGTGTCATCACCCCTCCACAGTGGGATTCCCATGGCACACGGCCTGGCCCAAACCTGCTCGGCAGGCAAGGTGGTCTAGCTGCAGGCTGGGTTGTAAATCCAGCAGCTTCCTTTCATGTAGTCGGGGCTTGTTAATTTGTTTTAATACCCTTTGAATAGCAGGTAAAGAGCGAGGCGCGGGCAGGGCGGGGGGGAGCGCCTGCCATCCCCGCTCAGCCCACCCAATTAGCACCGTTATTCATTAGCGGCGGGGACTGCGGGGTGTGCCGGGCAGGGGGATGCGGGCAGAGGGTCTGCGATGAGCCAGGCTGTGCCGGAATCTGCGAGAGCTGGGCTTGTTTAGTCTAGCAAAGGGCAGGCGGGGAGCGGAGCTGATTGCTCTGTGTAAATACATCGAGGGGGTGAGCACTGCGAGCAGAGGAGCTAATGTAAGCTCTGCAGCACACTGGACATGGGGCTGAACTGGTTCTGCATAAATCCACACTGGAATTAGGAGCAGGGTCCTGCCCAGGAGGATGGGTGCAGAGAATTGGAGCATCCCAATGGACCTGGAAGGGTTTGCAGAAGAGGTTGAGATGCATGATTCACCGAGCTGGGAATACCTGGGAATTTCTCTGCCCTGCTGCTGCCCCGTGTATTTGGGGTGGGAGAGAGCCCAGGAGCTGGGTTTGTGCTCAGGAGGGTGGGTTTGGGGCTGTGTGTGCGTGTGCACGGCAGCACACGTGTTCGGGGACAATCACAAAAGTGAGCAGCAAACGTGCTTGGCCGTGTTGAGGTGGTGCCTGACGATGCTGTGATAAGGACCTGTGGGGTGTTGTGTTTTGGTTTGGGGTTTGCATTTTTTGTCAGCCTCTGCAGAGGAAGTCCGTGCACCCAGTTTGTGAGCTGGTTCTATCAGATACAGAGCAGTGCTCCATGGGCGTGTAACAACGGATGCTGTTCACACCCTCCTTTTTTTTTTTTTTCAACACCTCCCCTCCTC
Source organism: Muscicapa striata striata (assembly GCA_030060385.1). NCBI lineage: Eukaryota > Metazoa > Chordata > Aves > Passeriformes > Muscicapidae > Muscicapa > Muscicapa striata. Next base: position 191,721 of record JAREIS010000204.1, read on the forward strand.
CCCCAAAATATATTTTGCTCTATTTTACGTGGGCTGGGAGGAAGGGGCCGTTTTCTTTTTTAGTTGGCTCTGACTTGGAAACAAATGAACTTGTTAACATACGTGACAGAGGCGTGAGAGCGTGCCTGCACGCGTGGGTGGGGAGGAGAGCGGCGCCTTCTCTGGAGATGAGCTGGGCCTTCACAGATCAGATGCATCTCGTGCACCTTCCCATGGAGATTCTCTCCTTCTCCTGGCCTTCTTTGTGCTCCCACATGGAGGTATTGCCATCAGGGGAAGGAAGTGGAGAGGGGACAAAGATCAGAAAAATACTCAGAGATGGCTTGGGGGTCCAAGAGTGACAGAAATGAGCAGAGAGAAAACAGCCAGAGGTACATCCAGAGTGGGAATGTCTGTTCCCACTCATCACACACGCTGGTGTGTTATATACAGAGGCACGAAGTATCATTAGTGTTTACATTGTCAATCATTGTGCAGTAAGACAGGAAAGGAGGGCTTTTTCCCCTGAGGTAGATTTTTCATAACACTTTTGCAAGGCACACATATGCGTAGAATTAGAACAGTGATCTACAGCCAGGCTGAAGATATTTTATATTTTATATTCTATACACTTGGAGAGTGCCACACTATCAAGTTCCCTTTAAATTTCTGCGTGTCTCGCACACTGTGAGTTATTTATTGTGTAACATCCACACCAGCTCAGGTTTATTGCTGACTGGGTTCATCAGCCACCACGGGCTCCCCACATCTCTAAGGTGGGGACCAGGTGGTATCTGGGCTGCTGAGGAGCTGCTCAGGTTCCACACGTCGCTGCCTGGCCCCAGACAATCTGATAATGATAATCCTGCTGTACACCAGGCTCCAGTGCTGAGCTCTGCCACGTGCCCAGGCTGAGCTCATTGTCTGGGTACCACTGCAGCACTGAAGAGATCCTGACATTGATTTTGCTGCCCTTTCTCCCCTCCAGGCAGAGCAGATGTGTTCCTGGGTCAGGAGGCAGTGGCAGCACCCACTGCTCCTCTGGGATGGATGCACATCAATCCCTAAAACCATCTGCAGGGTCCATTGCCTCATCTCCTCAAAGGCTTCCAGGGACCTCAGAGCAGATCCACCAGCCCTGACCCCGCCAGGCTGCAGGGACCAGTTCCACTCCATCCCAAACCCAATGTGGTCTGAAGGGAGGCGGCTGAACACACCCAGAGAAACCTCTGTGGTTGGCAACCTCACCAACCAGCCCTCCCCACCTCATGGCCAGCCCTTGCCACCATGACCCAGCCAAGGTTGGGCTCCCATCAGGGGCATCTCTTTGCATTTATCTCCTGGCCACCCACCCAAGGAGAGACCTGTATTGTCTCCGAGGTGGGGAGAGAGCTGCTGTGTCACTGCAGCGCTGTTGTTTTATCTGGAAAGGGGCTGAGCAGCTTTCAAAGCATTTTTCTATCCAGCCCCACGTATTGGGGGGGGGACTTGGGGGTCCTCAAAAGGTGCAAATTGCAGCTGCACAATTAAATCATGGGGTGTGTCCCGGCCTCTGTGGTCCCAGGGCAGCTCAGCCCTAAGGAGGAGACAGTGGCATTACTAATCAGGGCTTTGACCTTTACATGGCTTTTATTTAATACACATTCCACACTTCCCCAAACTCCCATCCAAAACATTGACATTTCCGCTGATAGATTGGGTCAGATTTTGGAGTAGTTGGGGGACTCAATTCACTCTTACAATGGTTAAATTCTTACAGCTAAATGGGCTTATTCAGTTAGTGCAGCAGCTGGTGTGATTTCGAGAAGAAAATAAACATTTCCTTCAAATATTTTGATTGGCAACTGGACAACTGAAGTACTCAAGCTCGGATTGCCAGGGTCCAAAAAAGCAAATGGGGGCTGGACGGCGAGTAAGCGAGGGAAAACCGTAGTAAATCCTCAGAGGCAGCACTACGGAGCAGATGTGAGTGAGATGTGCCAGGGAAGGGGACGGCAAGACGGGGTTTTTAAAGCCCATTTTCGGCTGTGATTCCAAAGGGAATGTGGGGTCCGAGGGTGAAGCTTCACCCACTCCTTGTTCCCTGGCTTTGCTCGGCAGCTGCTCGCTCCAGGTTGCTGTTTGATCCCGGCTGTGACAGGGGGTTTGCTGCTGAGTTAGGTGGTTATGGAGGGCGTTAATGGCCATGTTTTATTTGGATCTCACTGGGGTTGTTTCAGTGGAGATTTGCTCGGATGCAGGGCAGGGGCTGGGGCTGTGTGGCTCTGATTTGAGGCAGCCAGGATGGAGGGGCAGCCCTGAGGTGAAGGAGATGGGATGGAGAGGAAACCTTGAGGCGAGGACAAGATGGAGGGGAAACCCTGAGGTGTGGGAGATAGGATGGAGGGGAAACCCTGAGGTGATGGAGCCAGGATGGAGGGAAGGCCTGAGGTGAAGGACACAGAACAGTGGAAGCCCTGAGGCACGGACCAAGATGGAGGGGCTGTCCTGAGGTGAAAGACACAGGACAGAGGGGCTGCCTTGAGGCGAGGACCAAGACAGAGGGGCAGCCCTCATGTGAAGGACACAGGACAGAGGGAAGGCCTGAGGCGAGGCCCAAGATGGCAGGGCTGCCCTGAGGTGAAGGACGCAGGACAGAGGGGCAGCCCTGAGGCAAGGAGACCAAAATGGAGGGGAAATCCTGAGGTGAAGGACACAGGACAGAGGGAAGGCCTGAGGTGAGGCCCAAGATGGCGGGGCTGCCCTGAGGTGAAGGATGCAGGACAGAGGGGCAGCCCTGAGGCAAGGAGACCAAAATGGAGGAGCATCCCTGAGGTGAAGGACATGGGACAGAGCAGCAAGCCCTGAGGTGAAGGACACAGGACAGAACGGAGCTCCGAGGCGAGCGCACAGGACAGACAGACACCCCTGAGGGGCCGGCCTGAGGCGATGGCGAGGCCCCGGCCCCCTCTGGCGGCCGCCTCCCTCCCGCCTCCCTCCCGCCCCTTTCCCGCCCCCTTCCCGCCCCTTTCCCGCCCCCTTCCCGCGGCCCGGCGGGCGCCCCCTGCTGCCGGCGGGGCCGCGTTCGCCACAGGCGGGCCCTGCCTGGCCCGGGCCCACCGCGGTTTTGTTTTTTTGAGTGGTTTTGGGGTTTATTTGTAACCCGAGACTGGTCAGGGAAAGCTGGAGCTTTATTCTGAGCCAGACTTAGAGCCCAAAGCGGGCGGGGGTGAAAGCGAGCTGGTGGCGGCCACACGGACGCCTCATGGCTGTGCTGGGTGTGGATTCCCTCTGAGGGGTTGGCACTGAGGGTTTTGCATTTTGAAGGATCCAAATTGGCAGATTGGCTTTGAATCCCTGGCCAGAGCTCCCTCTGTGCCCACCCGAGTGTCTCCAGACCCCACAGCCTCACTGTGCCCTGCCTGTCACACACACACAGCCTATAATTAACACTCTTACATGCTCTTAATTAATAGCAGGGACCCACTGCCAAACGGTGCAAGTTCAGGCCAACAAAACGTAGCCTCTAAAAAAAAAAAAACAACTCTTTGAGTACATTATAGAGGAAAAGGGAAATGTGCCCTGAGCGTTCAGGTTGGATTTCAAATTGCATTTTATGGGATATTATTTATGGAGCTGTGAAAAGCCGTGAAGGAGCGCGGTGTGAGATTGCCATGGGGGAAGGCAGTGAGCAGCAGTCTGGGTGTTTTGGGGGGTTTGAACCTGTTTTTTTCTCAGTGAAGGGTTGCTGAGTTGTTCTGGTTTAGGGTAAATTTGGGAGAAAATTTTTGAATGGGGTTTCTTTACGAAACAGATTTAAGCAGTTCTTTCCTTAACTGGTTTGAGGAAATATTTTCTTGAAGTGGAAAAAACCCCTGTTTATTTAACAGGCAAAGCACTTTTTTAGCACTAAAATTCTAAGTAACAAAACCTTTTGCTGTTCTGAAGAGATGACAAATTTAAAATATTTTTTTTGTGAGTTGCAGTCAGGTTTATTCACTTTGTTATTAGTTCCTTCGGCGCTGGGAGATGCTGCAGACCAGGCCAGGCCCAAGTGGGTCACGGGTGTGAGCTTTTTTGGGATTTTAGTTTAGAGCAGGTTTGAACAATCATCCTAATCTCAAACTGTGATGCTGCTGGATTTCTACCACCACTGTGGGGCTGTGGTGGGGCTGCTTCTCACAGATCTCATCTCCAAACCTCAGCTCCCAGGGATCCAGATGTGATCAGGGATTCAGACTCCTGCTGGAGTCTGAAATCAGCTTTGGGATTTTTTTTTTTCCCCACCTCTGTGTGTTTTTTTCCAGCCAGCCCAGCCCGGAGCAGCCGCTCCACGGGGCGCTTTGCAGTGCAGGAGCAGTGTGGTTCGGGACAGCTTTGAGCTGCTCCTCTCTTATCTCGGCCCCAAAGCCACAGCCACGTTCACAAAGCAGGTGCTCCCCCGCCTTTCCCCTCCCTGGAGCCTGCGTGGGAAGGCAGGCGCTGCTGGGCGCCCGCAAAAACCTGCAGGGGAGGGAGGAAGGGAGGGAGGATCCTCCCCTCCTCCTGCCACGGCTGAAACACTCACCTGGCATCACAAGAGGCAGGTTCACATCACATCCCCTCCACACCTGCTCCTCCAGAGCGTGCTCGTGTCACTGGGTAGCTGCGAGGGATTGAATCAAGTGTTTTCTCCTGGGGAAATGCTTCAGGGCCTGGAATGCCAGCCCTGAGAATTTAAAAATGCTTCATTGGAATAAACAGATCTGAAGCACACGTCCCTGTGCATGCAGAGCAGCCACACCATCCTCTGGATGTGTGTTTGCATCTCCAAAACCAACAGGTGTGTTTAGCATACTCACCTCACGGTTTCTTGCTCTGAGGGATACAAAATCCAGATGATGTGATCAAAAAAAGGCTCCAGCAAAGGAGAAAGGCCCTGCTTTTAACAAGAGGAAAATAGAGCAGGTCTGAAGGACAGAGGTTTCACTTCTCTCCTTAGAGAACAAACCTCATTTCTCTCTGCTTTGATGCACCAAGGGCAGAGGTTCCTGGGCTCTGTCTTAGCCTTGGGACAACCAAGAGAGCTGTGCATTCCCACCTCTGACCTGGGCTTCCTGCAGGAGGAGGGGATCCAAAACCAAGGTCCCTTTCCAGTTCCAGGCTGGCTGTGACCCCCTTTGGGCAGGAAAAGGCGTGGGGGGCTCCATTATCCAACAGAGCTGGGGACCATCCCCACCACACTGCCCCGAGCCTCCCTTCCCCCAGCACAGAGCCTGAATTTCTCACTCTCCTTATCCTCTTGGAAGGAGAAAAATACACAGAGAACTCAAGCAGAGGGATACTGTGGCTCCTGGCTTGGGAGTTTTCAGCTGTGTGTTTATCAGCTCCATCCCCTGATGGTATCAGCACGAACAGGCCACCCACAAGAAGGCTTAGCAGGCTGGTCTGGGCTCCAGCTTTTCCTGCCTGTCTCCGTGTGTGTGTGTGTGTATACAGCAGGGATGGATGATCCCAGCCCCGGCCGTCTGGGGCCTGCCTCCATTTATTTACTACACAGCTGATGTCATGGCTAAACATCTTTTTTCTGTGTTTATGGGGTGTGCTGCTTTAATCTGCCCGAGATGAATAGACCCCTAAGAGAAGTCAGCTTAGCCGTGTCCCTTCTTGGATAGGAAACAACAAATTTCGGGACAGGAAATGGGAGCAACTTAAACAAAATGGGTTTAGGGTTTTTTATTTAAGTCCCTCAGTGTAGCTGCCAGGGCTAGGATGGTTCTAGCTTCAGGCTGCTACAGGAGTCTGGATAGCTCCAGGGGCCCTCGAGGCAGAATTCAGCTTCTCAGCTAGCCAGGAATGAGATCTTGCGAGTTGCTGTAGAGGTTCCAAAGGCAGCTTTATTTCTTCGAAGGGTTCTACCAGCAAAATCCAGATACATACCATAGCAAGGGGTTTTTATAGGGTTTAGGGGGATTGAGATTCTAACCAGTAAAACTATAGGTTGAGAACTGTCCAATTACATTAAGTTCCTAGGTGAGAAAAGACCAATCATCTAGTAAAGTTAAAGACCAATAGAAATCCTAAATGATAACAGGAGTTTCAGTAAGGGGGTGAACATTTCTCATTAAAAGTTTTTTTGTATGAAATCCCAAGGGCCCTTTTCAGAGACAGTTGTATCATCCATTCTAGGTGAGAAAAGACCAACCATCTAGTAAAGTTAAAGACCAGTAGAAGCCCTAAATGATAACAGGAGTTTCAGTAAGGGGGTGAACATTTCTCATTAAAAGTTCCATTGTATGAAATCTCAGGGGGACAGTTGTATCATCCACACCTCCGCTCTTTTCAAGAGGTGCTTTCCCTCCCAATTCCTTGGGAATTCTTTAACCACCGCTGTCCAGTTCCATGTGGTACATGAGTGAAATACACCAAAATCCCCCCGCTGTCGTGCAGGCACGTCGGAGCTGAGCCCCTTCTCGGACCCGCGGCAGTTCGAGCGCTCCTTCCCGGCGCTGCCGGCGCTGACCGAGACGCGTTTCTCCGACCCGCGCATGCATTACCCCGGCGCCATGTCCGCCGCCTTCCCCTACACGGCCACCCCCTCGGCCACGGGCATCGGCGGCATCAGCATGAGCAGCATGCCCACGGCCACCCGCTTCCACCACACCTACCTGCCGCCCCCGTACCCCAGCTCCACGCAGAACCAGAGCGGGCCCTTCCAGGCCAACCCTTCTCCCTACCACTTGTACTACGGGACGTCCTCGGGCTCCTACCAGTTCTCCATGGTGGCCGGGGGCGAGCGCTCGCCCACCCGCATGCTGTCGTCCTGCACCAGCGCCTCGGCGGGGAACAGCCTGATGAACGCGGGGCTGGGCGCGCAGAGCGACGGCGTGGACGCGGATGGCAGCCACAGCAATTCCCCCACGGCCATGAGCACCACGGGCAGGATGGATGAGTCGGTCTGGAGACCCTACTGAGGAGGGCAGAGAGGCCTTTAACTCCTTTTGGGAGCCACCAAAGCCATGCCAAGGGAAAAGGTAAACCAAAGTCTTCCAAACCCAAAGGATCCTCTGCATGCGAACATCAAGCGAAGAGGGACCGAGACCTGCGTTACATTTCAAGGTGAACGCCCACGAGGCTTGAATGTGTCGCTTGATGTGGTTCCTTCCGTGTGTTTTAGGTATGTGGATTGTACATAGGGAAAAAAACCCCAAGGACGTGTGGAATCAGATGTTTGGTACTTGCAGAACACTTCTCATTCATCTCACTTGCACCTCTTCCCCACACGAAGCATTCAGAAGTGAGGAGAATCTCACCTTTCCTCTGCAAAATGGTTCAGAGAAGAGAAAACACCAGGGAATCATCCGAGCCATGTCTCTGCCAGTGCAAGAGGACTGAACTTTAAAAAAAAAAAAAAAAAAAAAAAGAAAAAACCCATTGCCTCCTGTCCTTCCCTCCCTGCTGGTGAAGGGTCCCTGAGCACCAAAGAGCAGTGGGGTTTGCAGCACAGCCAGGGGCACTGGGGCTCCGTCAGCCACGTGAACAAGAGCTGTGATGTGATTATTTTTATTATTTGTTGACGACAGAAGTTGTATTGTTCATTTTGCTGTCACTGTCGTCGTTTGTCAATCAGTAACGTGGCTGACCCCGGGCCTGGCTCACCCCTCCCCTCCATGTTTACACACAAGATGTACTTTTTATGGAGATGTTTTGTTTTGTTTGTTTGCTGTCTTGTCCTGACCTCACCGTTCAGCTCTTTGCTCCCCTTAGCAAACCTCAGTGGTGGTGGCTGAAGTGAAGGCGGCGTTCAGGACAATCTGAGACGTTTGAGATGCACTTCCAAGGGGCTCAGGAGCCTTTGGCACAGCCTTGCCACCGTTCTCCAGGTGTTCCTTCTGTCCCCTCCAAGTGGCAAAGCATCATCATTCTGTTCTGGTCCTTTCCCATGTTCTCACCCAGAGAGGATTAACACAATTTCTTATTTTGACTCACATGTGTCAGTTCATCCTGAAAGCTCTGACATCTGCAGGAAGGAGCAGTTTCCACTCTTGGTGGATACTGTGAATTGATGCTGTGCAGCCTTTTCCATCCTCTCACCCTCCTGTCCTTCCCCCAGGTGACCCCAGGTGAGCACAGGGATCTCCTGTACAGGAATAAACTGCAGAGGGGACACTCCAGGTGCCACTGGTGGCGGTGGCATCAGGTGGCATTTGCAGGAATTGCAGGAACAAGCACCACACACCCTCAGAGCTGACACCGAAGAGATTGCAACCACACAGGGCCAGGGTGGGGGGTGGCTGTGGGGCTGTGGGCTCCTCTAGGGCCAGCTCAGGGTGGCTGTGATGCACAGCACAGGGTTTGTCACCTCCTGCAGGCCAGCTGTGCCCTCTGCTGGCACGGGAACTGGGGCTGGATTCAAGATTCCTGTGCTGGCAGGGCTGGGGGGGCACACAGAGCACAGCCCCAGCCCCAGTGCCACCAGTAACCACGCCTTTCTTCTCCCATTTCGCCCATAAACACAAGGAAATGGAGCCCCAGAGCTGCCCTGCTGGCCCCTGTGCCTCAGCCACCCCGTCCCAGCCTTGTCACTGTCCCAGCTCCCAGCTGGCAGCAGCTCCCCTCAGCACAGGGCGCTGCAATTGCACTACCACGGCTCCTGGCTGCCCTGGAGAGCTGCCATGACCACTCCGAGCTCCACAAGCAACCAACAACAACTCTTTTCAGTAATAATAATAATAATGATAATAATAATGATGATGATGATAATAATATTTTTTTTTAAATGCCTTACCCCAGCAAAACTGCAACCTCCACTTGCCTTAGCCCGGCGCTGGCCGGCTCTGGAGCTGGACAGGGCAGCCTGCCCTGTGTTCTGATGCCTTTTTGCATTTGTCATCCCATCTCACTGGTTGAAAGCACAAAGGAAACAAGGCATTCGTAGCTGTAGGTTAATTTAAGACTGTTTGTAGCGAGTTTTAAAAGAGAAAATAATTAAAAGAATGGCAACGATGTTGTTCTTATGACATATTGTCATGTGAAGGTGTAAATAGATGCACCTCTGTTGTATGCAAATGGTCACGAGACAGGCCAATGTTTTTTGCTTTGCACTATAATTTGCTTTTTTTAAAAAAAAAAAAGGATGCACAATCGCTTGTACAGTAAAGCTCCTTTGTCTGGCTCACAGAATATTTAACTATAAAATCTAATTTTTGGTCTTATTTGTTATAATAATATAATTCTTAAATGTGTTGAAGGATACGATTCTTAATAATGCTTCTAATACTTGTATGTGCAGGGTAAAATAACACCAGACTAAGGAGACAAGATCAGAGATCTTTGTAGATAAAGAAGGCTAAAGTTATTGGGTTTTTTAATGGTGTCTTGTGATGGACATTAAAAAAAAAAAAAAAAGGCTAGTGATACCAAAAAATTTGGTTATTTGTGTAATACCCCAGCCCTACTTGAAGGTAACGCCCTATATTTAATATGTAGCCCAATTTTTAACCTGTAGCACTTGTCACTGGGGAGGGGGGAGGTGGGGAAGGGGAGAGGAAGAGGAAGAGGAGGCTCTGCTGCTGGAGAAGCCTTTGGGGAAGCTGTGCCTGCAGGAGCGTCCTGGGGACAGAGCCAGGGCTGGGGGACAGCTCTGCTTTTCTGGGATGGGCTCATTTCTGCTCCGCTGGCCGTGGCCGTGTAATAATCCTGTCAATGCCATGTGGAACAATAAACGAATGGTTACAATGGCGCCGCTGCCTCCCGCCTCTCACTGCTCGCCGGGGGCCGTGCCCGGGGCACCGGGGGGCTCCTCCTGCTGCTCCTTCCCCGTCCCGGGGCACCGGGGGCTCCTCCTGCTTCTCCTTCCCCGTCATCCCGCTCCTCCTGGGTCCCGGGGCACCGGGGGCTCCTCCTGCTTCTCCTTCCCCGTCCCGGGGCACCGGGGGCTCCTCCCGCTGCTCGTTCCCCGTCCCGGGGCACCGGGGGGCTCCTCCTGCTTCTCCTTCCCTGTCCCGGGGCACCGGGGGCTCCTCCCGCTGCTCCTTCCCCGTCCCGGGGCACCGGGGGGCTCCTCCTTCTTCTCCTTCCCCTTCCCGGGGCACCGGGGGGCTCCTCCTTCTTCTCCTTCCCCGTCCCGGGGCACCGGGGGCTCCTCCTGCTTCTCCTTCCCCGTCCCGGGGCTCCTGCTGCTCCTTCCCATCCCGGGGCACCGGGGGCTCCTCCCTGCTCCTTCCCCGGGGCTCCTCCTGCTTCTCCTTCCCCATCCCGGGGCACCGGGGGCTCCTCCTGCTTCTCCTTCCCCTTCCCGGGGCACCGGGGGCTCCTCCCGCTGCTCCTTCCCCGTCCCGGGGCACCGGGGGGCTCCTCCCGCTTCTCCTTCCCCTTCCCGGGGCACCGGGGGGCTCCTCCTGCTGCTCCTTCCCCGTCCCGGGGCACCGGGGGCTCCTCCCGCTGCTCCTTCCCTGCCCTGGTACAAAGGAAGGTTCCTCCCTCTGCTCTTTCTCCAGGCTCTGATTTTCGGCTCATTCAGAGCACCCCGGTACCAGATCCGGTATCTGGGAGCTGATTTTGGCCTCAATTTGGCCCCACAAGGGGGTCCAGGGGAGGGCAGGGAGGGATGGGATGGGGTGGGAGGACCTGAGCTGCCTGAAAATGCATTTAAACCTCTCCAGAGGGGTGTAGAACCATCCCCAAAAACCCATTTAAATCTCTCTAGAGGGGTGTAGAACCCTCCCCGAAATCCCATTTAAACCTCTCCAGAGTCCTCCCAAAAATCCCATTTAAATCTCTCCAGAGGGGTGTAGAACCCTCCTCAAAATCCCATTTAAACCTCTCCAGAGTCCTCCCAAAAATCCCATTTAAATCTCTCCAGAGGGGTGTAGAACCCTCCCCGAAATCCCATTTAAACCTCTCCAGAGTCCTCCCAAAAATCCCATTTAAACCCTAAAGATAGCAGCCCACAAGGGCATCCTTGAGCGTTCCCAAAGCTCTGCCTCCCCTCTGCAGCATCTCCGTGAGCGGAGCCCACAGCGGCGTTTGCGTGGAAAGAGGGGAAAAAAATTTTAAAAAAGTAAATTAGGAAAAGCCCAAACCAAACCACAATAAATGCTCGCACCCGGCTCCACAGCCCTGGCCAGCGGGAATATGTTCCAAGGAAAACCCGAGACTCTGCAGCCTTTTGTTCACAGCTACTGGGAGAGGAAACACCCCGAGGTGTAGCTGTTATTTACAGGAACTCTCTGTTCCAGGCGGATCCGTGCTTTTCTCGCAGCTCAGAGCTGCAGTGAGAAGAGAGAAGGAGAAGGAAAGGGGAGAAAAAAGAGGACAAATAAAAAGGATTTTATTGTATTGACATGCTCTGGATCATCCATGAAATCCATGGGGTTTGGTGCTCGTGCCCCTGGAGGGAATGAGGATGTGTCAGACCAAACTCGTGCCAGGGGACAACAGAACCTAAAATCCTTATGGAGGCCCAGAGATCTGATGGTGCTCAATGTGCCCAGCACCTGATTTTTATATGAGCATTATTTTTATTATTTTTATTTATATGGGCATTATTTTTATATGGCTATTATTATTATTTGTGTTATTCTATGGGCAGTATTTTTCTAATGTTTTTATATTGGGGATATTTTTTACCCAGGCCACCTACCCTGCACAGCATCCAACGTTTTGCCCTGAATTAATGAATTTAAATAAGAAATCTGGACCCCAGCATGGCAGTGTGGGGTTGTGGGGTGCATCAGCCTCTCCCAAAGGCTCCCGAACACCCGAGGGCTCCCTCTGGTCCAGGGGGAAGCTGGAAAACAGGGCTGGAAGCAACAGTGTGGGGCAGTCAGAGCAGGAATGTTTGGGTTTTCTCTTGCAACAGAAAACTGAAAGGGGGGAAAAAATAGTTGGAGTTTGGAAAGCTGTTTTTTGAGCATTCAGATATTAAATTGCGTGGAGTTTGGACTAAAAAAAAATCTCCTAGGAAAAATGAAGACTATTTCCTTTGAGATCAGAGCTAACAAAAGTCTCAGCAAAAAGCTTGTTTTATTCTCATTCCAGGCCAAATTCTAAAGCCCAGCCTCTGTTTTAATGACTCTGTTGTGTCCGAACTGCTTTGGTAAATAATCTTTTAACTTGCACAGATTCTGAGACTACACAGGATGTAGGGGAAGGATCCTGGCTCTTGCCTTGCCCACATCAAGCCCTTAATGAGCCGTGTCCAAATGAGCAATCAGCATCATTAGGGCCCAATCCTGTTCCTCTGAAATCAGGAATGAAATCCTGTTCCTCTGAAAGAGAAGCAGGCAGTTCTGAGAGGTGCAGAGCACCCATCCAGCACCCCCTGAACCTGCAAAAAATCCCCCCCGTGGGCACCCAGCTGGAGCAGAGCGAGGTTCCCACTCTGGCATCATCTCCGTGGGCACCCACGGGGGGCCAATGCTCCTGCAGGGCCTTCCTGCTGGAAGGGATGGGGGTTTGTGGGGCTGGGGTGGGTGTTTTTTGTGAATGCTGCCTATTTAGAAGCTAAATGATGGAAAACATGGAAAATTCATTAGGGTGTCTGGGCAAGTGTTGGGTTACACGTCATTCACATCCACTTACTCAGCGGGACCTCGCGCCTTGGGGGAGAGATATATTTATATACATTTATATACATGGATTTTATAGAGAGGAGTGGTTGGGTTATTGGTTTGGGGTTTTTGGTTTTTTGTTTTTGTTTTTTTTTTTTTTTTCCCCTCCTCCTTTTAATTTCCAGACTGGCACAAAAATGAGACTTTTTGCCTCTTTTCAAAACTTGCTGCCCCCCTCGGCCTGGGCTTGCTGGGCTCTGTCCCCTTCCCACCCTGGGAGGTGACCAGTGCTGTTCCCACTGCTTGGAAAAGGCAGGAGCTGTTAATTCAGGATCCATAAAGGGCAAGTCCACAGGCAGGGCAGGACCTGTGGGCTGGGATCCCCACCTGGATGTTCCTCCAGTGAGGGATGAGAGGAGCAGGGGCTGGAGGGCTGGTCCAGTGCCCAAAGTTTAAAACCTGGAAAAAAAAATCCCAATCCTTCATTTCTGATAACTCAGAATTCCTCCAGTTCACTGCAATACAAACCCAACCCAATGAAAACATTGTTCCAAGGTCATAGGAGCTGTTTTGTTCAGGATGTTTCGTTTTGCAGGGAGCTCTTTCTCCCCAGCTTCAGCCTGTCCTGACACCACCTCCCAGCCCTGAACCACATCAGAGATGCCACCAAGCAGGGCCGTGTCACCTCCTGATGGCACCTGAACCTGCATCCCGCTGCTGGCAGCCCCAAAAACCACATCTTGAAAGCCTCAGCAAGCACCTCGTGTGCTGTTCCGTGATTTAATCACACACTTTATTTTTATTTAGTCCATGCAAAGCAAGGCCCCCGTGTAACTGTTAATTCCTGCCAGCAGCAGCCTGGGATGCAGAGAAGCTGTTTTCTTGTGCAGAGGCTGGGCTGGGCCGGGAGATCAGAAGAGTTTAAATTAAAATAGGCTCATGTGAGTCTTTATTCTTGGCTTAGCCCACAGAGGCTAAAAGCGCTGTTCAGCGACGCAGCGCCGGGATCCCGCCGCTGTCAGACGGGCGGCCCTGAGCGCAGCTCCACTTCAAAGCGCCGGGGCAGGGCACGGTGGAGAGCGAGGCCTCATTAACCCGGGATTGCGTTAGATTGGGCCGATAGCGGCTCTAATTAGGGCAGGAGGGGCGGGCAGGGGAGCCGGGGCCGCGTCCCGAGTGTTCGGAGTGCGCGGGGCCGTCCCGGAGCATCCCCCAGGTGAGTGCCCCGGGCGGGCACCTGCTGCGTGGGCCGGGCTCACGCCTGACGGGGCAGGTCCGAGCGGCGGGGGACGCGCGCCCGGCGGCTCCCGGAGCCTCCCGGAGGCACCGGCAGCACCCACAGCTCCCTCCGCCTCCCTGCGGCCCCACCCGGCACGGCGGCCGGCGGCTCCGCCCGGGATGCGCCGTGGGGAGCGGCCCCTCCTCTCCCCGCTGCTGCTGCTGCTGCTGCAGCCCCCGAGGGTCGGGCAGCGCTCGCACGGCTGCCGGGGGTGCTGCTGCTGCTCCCCGGGCTCCTGGCGGGCAGCACCGTGTGCCTGGAGCCCCACGGGGATGGAAAAGCCGCGGGTGTCTTGGCTGGGCAACCAAATCATCCCAGGGATGGCACCGGGAGCAGCGGGTGCTGGCCCGAGCTCCTGCCCAAAGCACGGCCGTGCAGCAGAGCGGGACAGAAAGGAGACCCCAGGCACGTTTTGGGGCTGGATGATCCAAATTCAGGCTCTGTGAGCACCCGAATCCTGGTGCTATGAGCACCCGAATCCCGGCTCTGTGAGCACCCGAATCCTGGCGCTATGAGCACCCGAATCCCAGCTCTGTGAGCACCCGAATCCCAGCTTTGTGAGCACCCAAATCCTGGCGCTATGAGCATCCAAATTCAGGCTCTGTGAGCACCCAAATCCCGGCTCTGTGAGCACCCGAATCCCAGCTCTGTGAGCACCCAAATCCCGGCTCTGTGAGCACCCAAATCCCGGCCCTGTGAGCACCCAAATCCCGGCTCTGTGAGCCCCAAATCCCGGCCCTGTGAGTACCCGAATCCCAGCTCTGTGAGCACCCGAATCCCAGCTCTGTGAGCACCCAAATCCCGGCTCTGTGAGCACCCAAATCCCGGCCCTGTGAGCACCCACCCCTCGGTGCCCATGGGGTGGGCAGCCAAGGATCAGCCCGGGGTCTCCATCACCGCACGGAGTCTCAGCGACCCCGCCGGAGGTGCCGGGCGCCCCTTGCCCAGCCCCGGCCGGGCCCCGGCCGCGCTCCAGCGGCGATATTTCACACCAGCGCTGCCAAGCGCAGGATTTCCTTTCCATCCGAGCGATTTGCAAAGCCCCCGGGTCCCTGCAAACATACACAGGGAGGGTTTGAATTCGGGCAGGAAAAAAACCGCAGCAGAGCTGGGTTTGGCTGCGGAGAGCGGTCCCGGAGGTGCCGCTCCCGGTTCTATTCCTGATTCTATTCCCTGTTCTATTCCCGGTGCCAGTCCCGGTTCTATTCCCGGTGCCATTCCCGGTTCTATTCCCGGTTCTATTCCCAGTTCTATTCCCGGTTCTATTCCCAGTTCTATTCCCTGTTCTATACCCGGTGCCATTCTCAGTTCTATTCCCGGTGCCATTCCCGGTGCTATTCCCGGTTTTATTCCCGGTTCTGTTCCCGGTGTCTCCGGGCGGCTGCAGCCCAGACTCCCCCCTTGGCACTTTGCTGTTTATCTTTGCAGCCGCTGGGTTTATTACGGCCCGGAACTCCCAGGGATTTTTGGGGTTTTTTTTTGCTGTCTGCCATGAAATCGATACAGTAATTTCATTTCTCAGTCATAAATGAAATGAGCTGTAAAGCAAAGTTGGGTGTTTAAGCCGGAGTGAAAGAATGAATTGTTCTAACGAGGGACGTTAATGAGGGGATTAAATGTTCCTGAGAATCCTGGGGGTCCCCAGGCTGCCCCGACTGTCACGGGGCGTTTTTGGGGATCCCTGCACCCCTCCCTTGTGCTGCTCGGACCTGTGTGGTCCAGCGCCCTGGGTGGGCAACAGAACTTCACCCGAGCCCCACCGGGGCCCCTCCGGGCATGGAGATACTTCAGGGGGTTTGGGGCTCAGGGAAAGACCCGAGGGAAGTGTTTGTTGTGGGGTGGGGCCGGTGGAGAGCTCTGCCAGCCCCTCATCCTCATTCTTATCCTCATCCTCATCTCGTCATCCTCATCTCGTCATCCTCATCATCCTCATCCTCATCCTCATCCTCATCCTCATCTCCTCATCCTCATCTCATCTCCTCATCCTCATCTCCTCATCCTCATCTGCTCATCCTCATCCTCATCCTCATCTCCTCATCTCCTCATCCTCATCCTCATCTCCTCATCCTCATCTGCTCATCCTCATCTTCATCTCCTCATCCTCATCATCTCCTCATCCTCATTATCTCATCTCTTCCTCACGGCGACACTTCCACACGGGGATAGACTAAAAGGAATGGGAGAAAACAACCCCAACCCAAAGCCAGGTTTGTTTCCAGCAGCCTTTCAGCTGACCCAAAACTGGGGTTTCTATGCCAAGTTTTTTTCTGGGGACACAACCCCTGCTGCTTTCCGAGGAGGGTGCAGAGGTTTCCGCTGCAGCTCGGGGGATGTTTTTCCCTGGCACGGAAGGCAGGAGGTTTTACCCAGCTCCATTTCATTAAAGATTAAGCCCAGAATTTGGTCTTTGCTTTCCTGCCCGTGCCTGGCAGCCCGACCTCGGGAGCCCTCCTCTCATGGCAAGTGCCCAAGACCCCCAGCTCCCCTCCTGCCCCTGCTCCATCATTTATTTTCCAGTGGAAAATACCCCAGAGCTGATCCAGAGCGCTTTGACAAGTCCAAAAATACGAGGCCATATTATCTTTAATCCATTTTTTAAAAGCCCCACAGTGAAGGGCCTATTGGGGCAGGAGAAACTCCAGCCAAGTTCCCCACGTCCGCCCCCTGCTCCAGTTGTATCCCCCTGGAAATCCTCGCAAAGAAAAACACAGGGCCTGAAAAAAAAATTTGGTTTTCATTAAAACCTCGAATGTGAGGGGTTCTGTAGCTTTCAATGGGGCTTTGATTCCTATAGATGATGGAATGTTTTCAGAACATTTAAAAAATGTTCTCCACCTTTCTATCTTGTATCGGCGGGAGCTGCACCGGCGTTTTTCTCCCTGATAGAAGTGGCGAGGGCTGGATGCAGATCCAAACCCTGCCTTTATTTACCTTCAGGTTTCGGTTTAAAAATGTGATGATATTTTCTTGTGGCTTTGGAACCAGAGGAGATAATCCACGTGGGGGAAAAAGAAATGGGTGGAAAAGCCCTGCAGGAATTTTTTTCAAGGGGGATCTTAAAGACTGATTTATTTATTTTTTTCTCCATGGACTGGAAGCGGGGTCACTCAGCACATGCAGGCACCCACGTACTGCTCTGAGCCCTTTTTTGGGGGAAGCTGAGAGGTATTTCCAACCCTCTAAATCATCTCCAGTTTTGTGGAGGTTCCCTAAAGAGATGATTTTATTGCTGTGTTCCATCCCTGCCCCTGGGTGCGCCAGCTGATGGCTTTTCTAAATCCCCTTTTATAGCAGATCAGCTCTTCATGGAATTTAATTCCATTTTTTTTTAGTGAGTGTAAAGCAGGCTCCTGGCCTTGGCATTTTTGAGGGTGAGGTTTAAAGGGCTGGAGAAAGTTGAGGTGTCCCTCCCATCACCCCCAAGCTCACCTGGTCCCAGGCTGGCACAGCCCGAGTCCCCTCCAGAGCCCAGGGAATGTCCCAGGGCCCGGATACCCCCAGGGATCTCTGCCCACCTTTATTTACCTATTTAAAAAACTTCATTCCAGCTTTTTTTTCTGCCTCTGTGTCCGTGTCACCAGCCAGTGCCACCCCCAGACCTCGCCAGGAGCCAGTGCTGCTCTCCTCACACAAACCCCACCCGAGCTGGCATTTTGGGGTGGCTTCGTGCTTTTTCCTGCAGGACACCCCAAACCAAAACCTTTTCCTGCAGGACACCCCAAACCACAGCCTTGTACCGAAATGGGGCTCGGTGCCGCGCTGGTCGGACCGGTCGGGCCGGCTGGGCCGTGCCCTGGCCCCAGACACGCCGAGCTCGCCCCTATCGCTGTCCCTGCCCCTCCCCAGGTGGCAGCGCAGCCCCAGCGCAATTACCGCTCATTAATTAATCACCTCCCCAAAAGGGCCACCCAGGCTGGGGTGGCCCGGTGCCACCGCGGGTGCCCGGCTCGGGGAGCACCTGCCAGCCTGGCTTCAGCCCAGCTCCTCCCGGGGATTGCAGGGATTTGAATAAACCCGAGGGAGCTGAGCTTAAACCCGGCTCCAGCCCTGCCGTGCTGACCCGGCGCCTTGGGAAGAGCTGGGCTTGGAGCTGGGCTTGGGAAGAGCTGGGCTTGGAATTGGGTTTGAAGCGGGGCTTGGAGCTGGGTCTGGAGCTGTTCCCCGAGTCAGGGTCCCTGTGAGTGTTGGGTCCGAGCAGCAGCGACCTGGAGGGGCTGGGATGTTCCATGGGATATGATTGCATGGGATGTGATGCTCTGTCCATCCCATTCTGTCCATCCCGCTCTGTCCATCCCGCTCTGTCCATCCCTGCTCTGTCCATCCCTGCTCTGTCCATCCCGCTCTGTCCATCCCTCTCTGTCCATCCCTCTCTGTCCATCCCGCTCTGTCCATCCCGCTCTGTCCATCCCATTCTGTCCATCCCTCTCTGTCCATCCCTCTCTGTCCATCCCTCTCTGTCCCTCCCGCTCTGCCCCAGGCTCCGGGAGCTCAGCAGGGCAGGATGTGCCGGAGCTCACGTAGGCAGGAGGAGGGGCGGGATAAGGAGGGGATGAGGACGGGATGAGGACGGGATGAGGACGGGATGAGGACGGGACACGCTCCCCTCGCCCTCCGGCAGCAGCAGCCGGGGCTGGTTCCGAGCTGGGAGTGCCCCGAGCCCCGAGCCAGGAGCCGAACCCAGCACCCGGCTCCCCCCTGCCACAAGAAATACAAACATCGTTAGGTTTTTAGTATCTAATTAGGAAGTTTTAATGTGCCCCCCCGGCACGAGGGGCACGGCGGCTGCCGCTGGGGTAGAGAGGGCATAAAACACCCCCACGGAGCCTCTGTGGATTTGAGGATCTTTGTTAATTGTTAATTAGCACGTGGAGCCGGGCTGGGTTAATGGCCGAGGACCTCGTGATCCATGGACCAGCACAGCATCCCAAACCAGCATCCCAAAAAACATCCCAAACCAGCATCCCAAAACTGCATCCCAAAAAACATCCCAAACCGGCATCCCAAACCAGCATCCCAAACCAGCATCCCAAAAAACATCCCAAACCAGCATCCCAAACCGGCATCCCAAACCAGCATCCCAAACCAGCATCCCACAGATTCGGGGCTGCTGAGCCCCTTTGGAGCTGGGCAGCCCCAGCTGGGCCGTGGCTGAGCCCCTCAGGTCCCCCCAAGGCTCCAAACGAGCTGAAATTATCCCAATCAAAGCCCCCTCTGTAACCCAGCCCCGGGTTGATCTGTGCCTCGAAGAGCTCCAGCATTTTCCTACGAGGAGGGGAAAAAAATCCTTATTAGATTAAAACCAAGCCCCTCTGCATGAATCCTCTCCCTCTTCCCAAGCCTGGTCACTTTAAAAGGCAGAGATGGAAAAAAAAAAAAAAAAAAAAAAAAAAAAAAAAAAAAAAAAAAAAAAAAAAAAAGATAGGTTTAGAGAACTCAGCCCTTCACAGGAGATGCTTCAGCCTGCTGGAACTTCACAAATAAACTTTGCTTTACACGTTTGACTCGTGGCACAGTTTTGGCAAATCCAGAGCCCTTCAGAGCAGCGTTTCCTGCATTCCCATTGCTGTCAGAAGCCTTGGGAAAATACACAGGTGGAGGGAGCAGATTTAACCCTCTGCTCCCCAGCCTCACCCCTGAGTCAGGAAGAGCTCAGGGCTGCTCCAGAAGGGCCCAAAGTTCTCAGATGGGGAACAAATCCCTGCCTCAGCAGCACAGGGAGATGCTCAGGATGGGCTCTGGGAAAAGTAGGATTTGGGATTAAAGGAAAAGGCTGGAAGGTTCCAACCCAACCTCCCACTGCCTGTGCTGGGGAAAACCTGGGGACAGGAGGATTTCCATTTCCATATCCATGGAATGGCCCCTGTGAGGCTTCACAGCTGCAAAGGGATTTTTATTCTGGGTTTTTAAAACAGAAATCAGGGTAATAATGATAATTTTTGTGTGAGGAACCACAGCCCCAAGCCTCAGGTGAGGCTCAGGGAGGTCTGGGCTGGCTGAGGTTCATCGAGGAAAACCCAAGCACAGCAAGTCCAGTTTAATTCCCTGCAAATGCCAGCGGTCCTGCTGGCCACAGCCTGGCTGGAAAGCCAAATAAATGCAAATAAAGTAATAATAATTAAATAAAATAACAAATCTAAAATGTCAGCCAGGCCTTTTGGGCCTGGACCGAGCAGGAGGAGGAAATTCCAGCCCCTCTGTGCCAGCTGCCACCGCAGGAAGGAAGCTGCTGGAGGTGCCCAGAAATTGGCTGGGAGGGAACTCAGGGCTGGGCTGAGAGGGGAGGGCACATCCAAGGCAGGATGGAGGGGCTGGACCCGGCCCTTTTCCCCCTCCAATCCCGGATATCAGCACAGGGACAGGAGCACTGGGTGTGTGACAGGCGTGTCCTGGAGCTCCCAGGAGCTGCAGAGCTGCCAGGGCAGCGCGGGGGAGCTGCAGGGACGCGGGGCTGGAGCAGGATCCTGCCCGGACCTCGCTGCTCCCCGTGGCTCCAGGGCCAGCAGCGTGCAGGGATTCCCTCTCCCAGCCCGCGGGGAGGGAGGGAATTCCTCATCTCCACCGGGATCGCGGCTCCCGGCGGAGGGAAGGACGTTCCCCATCCTCCCCTCCCACCAGGGGTGGATTGTTCACTCTCAGGGGCCAGCGCCCCCCGTCCCTCCCTAGCCCAGCAAAGGCACCTCGGGCACCTCTTCAGTGCAGGGACGGGGATTTGGCGGGGGTGGAAAAGCCAAAAGAGAATCACGGGGCTGGGGCTCACATCTCCAGGGATGGAGCAGCAGCAGCAGCACCCGAGCCCCTCTGGCCCCATCGGGAGCAGGAGCAGGGCAGGGGTTAGGGACAGGAGCAGGGGCAGGGGCAGGGGTTAGGGACAGGAGCAGGGGCAGGGGTTAGGGACAGGAGCAGGGGCAGGGGTTAGGGACAGGAGCAGGAGCAGCTCCCTGTGTGCCCCAGCCCCCCGGCATTCACACCCTGCTCTCCTCCAGCCCTGCTTTGCCCATTCCCATGTCCCAGGATGGAGCCGGGGCTGTCCCTGAGTCCCGCTGGGGTTTGCCGGGGCAAAGAGAGGAAAGCACAGCCCGGGGGGGTCATTGGCACTGCAGGGGAGAGAGCAGGAAAAAGAGAACCTGAACCCAAACCCACACTCCGCTGGTTTCTGGGGAGGGTTTGCAGTGACCACAGGAAAAACACGCAGGTCTGGGCACAGCTGTGGGGTCACATCTGGCCTGGGCACAGCTGTGGGGTCACATCTGGCCTGGGCACAGCTGTGGGGTCACATCTGGCCTGGGCACAGCTGCGGGGTCACACCTGGGCTGGGCACAGCTGTGGGGTCACATCTGGGCTGGGCACAGCTGTGGGGTCACATCCGGGCTGGGCACAGCTGTGGGGTCACACCTGGCCTGGGCACAGCTGCGGGGTCACATCTGGGCTGGGCACAGCGGGCAGTGCCAGGGAAATGCGGGGGGAGGGCAGGAGGGATGTGCTGACCCCAGAGCCATCATCCCCCACCCACACCCGGCACGGAGCGTCCCCTCCATCCTCTCTGCGCCCTCCAGGACTTTCCCTGCCTGGACGAGCCCTCCCCACTCCCCGCGCCGCAGGTTCACAGCAAACCCGGGCTGGGCTGTTCGGGGGCTCTGGCCGAGCAAGGATCCCTGCAGCGTCCCCAGCTCGCAGGGAAAGTGGGAGGGGAGGCCGGGCCGAAATCCCGGTTGTGAAATAACCCCCGGTACCTGCCCGGCTTTGAAATGCAAAGCGCCGGGCTCCGCTCCGGCAGCGCCGCTGCGGTCAGAGGCGAACAAAGCTCCCAACACAAACGGGCCGCAGTCGCTGATCAGCCAGCAGCTTCAGACCGAGAGGCATCTCGCATGCAAATGGCATTTACCGCTAATTAAATGCACAAAGGAGATTTTTCCAGGCATCCAAGGTTGCTGCTGCGGAGTCTGCACTCCCACACGCGCACACACCCAGCGCCTCTGCAGAGCGAGGCTTTTTCTGCGCACAAAGCACTTCATCCCCCAAAGCGCCTCATCCCCAAAAGCGCTTCATCCCCCAAAGCGCTTCACCCCAAAAGCGCTTCATCCCCAAAAGCGCTTCATCCCCAAAAGCGCTTCAAAGCGCTTCACCCTTCACCCCAAAGCGCTTCATCCCCAAAAGCGCTTCATCCCCAAAAGCGCTTCACCCCAAAAGCGCTTCACCCCAAAAGCGCTTCATCCCCAAAAGCGCTTCATCCCCTCCCTGCGCGTGCTTTGGGCCACGCTGCCATTCCCGGCTCCTCCCGCTCCCCCGGGACACCCCGATCCAGCTCCAGCCTCGGGGTCCCGGTTCCAGCCCGTGTCCAGCTCGCTGCAGTCCCAGCGCTGCGGTGCTTTCAGCCCTTTCCCGGCTCGCTGGGGCTGCTGAGGTCTCGCAGGTGCCGGGCTCCTGCAGCTTTAGGGAGAAGGTTTTGGGTGGAGGGACAAGGCCCACAAGGTGCCACCACGTCCTGCCCTGCGGGGACAAAATCCCCCTCCCGTGACAGGGCACTGGGGATGCCCCATGAGGCAGAGCAGGGATTGCTCTGCCCCAGGAAGAGCCCCCAGTGGTGACACCACAGCCGGTGTCACCCAGCCCCTCTCCCTCCTCCCAGCACCCCCAAAACCAATCCCAGCCCCGAACCCCCCCTCTGCAGCTGCTCCCGGCCCTCCCCCATGGCTCAGCCGTGGCCAAGGGACAGGGACAGGGACAGACAGAGGCACAGGGTCAGAGGGACAGGGACAGGCACAGGGAGAGGGACAGGGACAGACACAGGGACAGGGGTTCCCCAGGGCAGGCTCTGGAGGCTCGGGGCACTCCTGGAGTCACCCCAGCCGTGCTGCAGAGGGGCAGCAGGGACATGCCAGCCCCGGGGGGACGCGGGGGACACTCAGCAGCCAGACTCGGCTGGTGGCCGTGCCGATGGCTCGGGCTCCCCCCGCCCACAGCCGGGCTGTGTCTGCAGCGCCGAGATGAGCAGTTTGTATCTCGTGCCCATCTCCAGCTGAAGCATTCCTGCTTGTTTACTGGTCCTCTCCCCCAGTCACAGGATCCAGCAGAGGAGCTTTCGTTTCCTGGGGACATCTTGCATTCATTAGGACATGTTGTTATTGACTTACAAGGCTGCTAATTCCCAAGGCCCAATTTAGCCCTCAAAACCACCAACATGTGTGCTGGGGAGTTGCTACATCCCCACCAGCAGCCAAGAGTGCTCAGCAGGCACAGACAGAGCCCGAATTTAAAGCCACGGAGGTTTGGGGCTCCTCTGCTCCACGCTCAGGGTCTCCAGTCCTTGGGGGTACCTGCCCTGGTGGCTCTGCAGGGGACGTGGCCACCACACCAGCCCAAATATTCGCCCTCTGCAGATGGGAAAATCACGTGAAAAGCATCAGGGGAGATGCTGTGGGGTGATGAGGACACTCCAGGGGGTGAGGGCATTGAGTCCTTCATTAGTTAATTAGCAGATGACACTAAGCTGGGAGCAGGTGTGGATCTGGTGGAAGGGAGGAGGGCTCTGCAGAGAGACCTGGAACGATTGGATGGATGGGCAGAGCCCAGTGAGATGAAATTTTTAACAGGTCCAAGTGTCGAATTCTGCATTTTGGCCACAATAACAGCCTCAAGCTGTGCCAGGGGAGACACAGGTTGGATATTAGGAAAAAGTTTTTCACTGGAAGAGTGATAAAATACTGGAACGGTGGAGGAGTCACCATCCCTGGATGTGTTTTAAAAAAGCCTGGATGTGGCACTGGGTGCCATGGTCTAGTTGAGGTGTTAGGGCTGGGTTGGACTCGGTGATCTTGAAGGTCTCTTCCAGCTGTGAATTCTGTGAATTCTGTGTGAGGGGCCAGCCCCGGGCCAGGGCAGGGGGTGCAGGAGCTCCGGGAACAGCCCCGAGGAGCTGCCCAGGTTTGGGGAGCAGCGACCGCACCTGGGCTCCTGTCTGGGCCCGGCTTTAGGTCAGACAGGTTCGCTTAACTGCTCATCTCGGCTCCCTGTGCCTGGGCCGCTCCCGCAGCCCCACTGCCCACAGACAAATAAATACCTAAATATATCTCCGTGTATAACGTGTAGTGTGGCGAGAGCGAGCTTAGCTCGGGCCCCGGGGGCGCTGAGTCACCTCAGAGCGGGATTAAAGCTCGGGCTGAAGCGACTCCAGCCCCGCCCCGGCGGGGAGGCTGCAGCCCCCGCCCGGGGGCCGAACCGCAGGGTTCGGGTTCGGGTTCGGGTCCGGGTCCGGGTCCGGGTCCGGGTCCGGGCTCGGGTTCGGGTTCGGGTTCGGGTCCGGGCTCGGGTCCGGGTCCGGGTCCGGGTCCGGGTTCGGGTCCGGGTCCGGGTTCGGGTCAGGTCCGGGTCCGGGTCCGGGTTCGGGTCCGGGTCCGGGTTCGGGTTCGGGTCCGGGTTCGGGTTCGGGTCCGGGTCCGGGTCCGGGTCCGGGTCCGGGCTCGGGTCCGGGTTCGGGTCCGGGTTCGGGTTCGGGTCCGGGTCTGCCTGGGGGCAGCAGCTCTGCCACGGGCCCAGACCCCCGAGGGGGTGTGGGGTTGGCACCCCGAGGTGCCCCTGGGAGGGGACAGGGGACAGCAGAGCATCCCCAGCACCCAGCGGGCTCAGGCACCTCATCCACCTCATCCAGGGGTCCTGGATCCAGGGAATGGCTCCAGACTGTCCCTGAACCCCAGGAATGGCTCCAGGCTGTCCCTGAACCCCAGCAATGGCTCCAGGCTGTCCCTGAACCCCAGCAATGGCTCCAGGCTGTCCCTGAATCCCAGGAATGGCTCCAGACTGTCCCTAAATCCCAGGAACGGCTCCAGGCTGTCCCTAAATCCCAGGAACGGCTCCAGGCTGTCCCTGGTGTGGGAATGCCGAGGCCCTGCTGGAAATGGGGCTCCTGCAGTGCTGCAGGAAAGGTCAGGAGCTGCTCCAGGAGCTCATTAGCAGAACCAGGTCCCAGGAATCCCAGCCTTGGGCTCCTCCAAAACATGGATGCTCAGGTCATGGCCGAGAGGGACGGGAATTCATTACCATGGATTTGGAAAATGCAGATGAAGAGGAGCTCGGGCAGGACAGAGACAACCTCAAATTAAAGGGTTCAATTAATTCTTCCCAGGGTCAGGTCACCTCTTCACTGCCCCTCAGAGGATTTTGTCCTGGGAAAATCCCAATCCCAGCCATGGCTGGAGCACGTGGGTGACATCAGACTCAGAGAAACACCTGCTAATTTATACCAGGATGGCACAACAACCAAAAATCCCTTTTGGCATTAAAAATCTACATCCCACCCCTGGAAAAGCAACCCCAAATGCTTTTGGTTGGGGATGCACATCTCCAGATGCAGCAGAGGCTGAGCTGGTCATGGAGACCCAGGAGAGATGGGAGAGGGTTTTCCCAACACACAGCTCTTGAGAAAGCTGAACAGCTCCAAATTGTTTTTAACAGCCTTAAAAAAAAAATCCAATGGGATCATTTCCTTCTGGACATATTTGGGAACGTATTTATTTTATATCTTGTGAAAAAAAAAAAAAAAAGAAAAAGAAATTCCAGGATGTAAGTGAGAAGCCAAGAAAGGGAAAAAAAAAAAAAAAAGAAAAAGAGAGGAGGGGGAAAGAAAGAAAACAAATTTGAACTGGGCCTGTTTTCCGTGAAGTATTAAATCTCCAGCACACAATGAATCATGCAGTCCTTGGCCTAACAAGGAGGACTCCAGAAAGTCTGTAGGATGAAGGAGTCACTGGAGACTCAAAGAAATACGACAGGCTCACTCCAAAGTGCACAAAAGGTTTTTTTAGTAAAGGAGAAAGAAAAGAAGGGGGGGAAAAAAATTTCTCTGAAATTACAGCCCTACAACAGCTTCATTTGTATAATCCCTCTCGGGGCCAGGGGCTGTTCTGCAGCTCTCACCAGGAGCAGCAGCAGTGACAGAGCCAAGCAGGGAATCTGGAGGTGAACTTTTGTCCCAGATCCAGCGCGTGTGTTTAGGGGGGACAGGGAAGGACGAGCCCACAAATGCCAGGGAGGCAGGGCTGGAGTCACCAAACCTGTTCCCTGGCCCCAGGCACCCCGTGTTTACCCACAGCAGCACCAGTGGCTGGGTGCTCACCCAGCCCTCACCCCAAGGGGCACTGCCCCAGCAGCTGCAGATTTGTTCTCTGTGCCTTTGGTTTCCTCTCCCTGGGACAGCCGGGCCCTCCATGGGCTTGGTGCCTCTGCCCAGCCCTTGTTTCTCCAGCTGTTGCTCCCTCTCCCTTCCTTTATCCCACACCAGGCTCCCAGGCCCTCCTCTCTTCCATGGAATTCCAGGAAAAGCCACTTCAACCTCTCAGGTTTGACCTGGCAGCCTCCAGCCCCGAGTTGTGGCTCAGGGCAGGAGGAGCCTCTGGGCCAGCCCCTGCCCAGGCCAGGATGTCCCTGCTGGTCCCTGGGGCTGCACATCCCCAGGGATGGAGCTGAAGGAGGATCTGGGGCTGCAGAACCAGGAGCTCTGCAGGATCTGAGGGGCCCAGGAGCCCTGGCAGTGATTCCAGAGCCCGTGGAAAGCAGCAGGGAGAACAGCCCCGGGCACAGCAGAGAGCAGAGACCCCTGAGCACGGCACCACCGAGGCTCCCCAGCCCCTCAGGGACTGAAAATCCCTCCTTGGAATCCTCTCCTGACCCTCAGGGATTGAAAATCCCTCCTTGGAATCCTCTCCTGCCCCTCTGCTCTCCGGGTGAAACCTCGGGATCTGCAGCAGCAAGAGGCAGCTGTGGATGCAGGGAAGAGCAATCCCACAAGGAGCAGCCCAGCTCCAAGAGCTTGGCCCCCACATTTTGGGCAGGGTGAGCCCCAAACCCCTCTGTCCAGAGCAGAGGAAGGTCACACCTTCCCTGGCTCCAGCTGGGACCATTCCTCTGTGCAAGGAGCAATGCACAAGGAGCAGGGCAGGGGAAGGAGGCTCTGCAAGGAGGGGGCTGCACTTTTTTCCCTTTTTTTGGGTAGAGCAGGTTGCAGCAAGCAAAAGATGAAATTGTGACTCTGCTCAGCCCTGCCTCCATCCAGGCAGCAAAACACTCGCTGGTTTTGCTCCATCAGCTCCATCACAGACCCTTCCTGGAGCTCCCTGCAGTGACTTTGATGCAGGATGGATGCACTAAAAACCTGGGGAGGGGCAGAAAGCTCAGCCTTGGGCAAGCACAAGCACAGCAAACTCGTTCCTTGGCCTTTCATCTGCTTAATAACTCTCTGTGGCATCCAGAGAAACCTGGGAATGGCAGAGAACATGAGCTCGTCCAAAACAGAGATCCACCTTCCCCTCCTGGCACGGGAGCTGCAGAGGGGACACTCACCCAGGGCTGTTTGAGGTGGGAAATGGGAAGAATTATTGCTCTGAAAACACCCAAAGGGTTCAGATCCAGAGAACCCCCCCCCAAAAAAGCACAGAAAAGCACCACAAGGAGTCCCAGGGTCCCTCTGTGGTCACCTGGGCATCCTCGGGGTGCTCAGCACAGCTCAGGGGCTGCCAGGGGGGCACAGACATTCCTCCAGCCAAGGCCCCGTGTTCTCCCCCCGGCACCAGAGAAACGCGGGGGATGCTGCGGGAGAGCAGCAGAGCTGGGCTGGGGGAAGGTGCAGCCCCAGAGGAGCCCGGGCAGATTCCCCGAGCCAAGGCTGACCTCCACAGGCCGGCAGCATCATCACAGCCTGCAAACACCCCCAAATTTCTGCCTTTCCCCCACCAGACTGTCCCGGTGTCACCAAAGCTGGGGACACCTGCAGGGCCGGGAATTCCTGCTGATTCCTGCCGGGTCCCGGCTCAGGACACGGCAGATCCTGGGCTGCTTTCTGCTCTTCATCCTGCTGGGGCATCCAGGACTCTTGCTGGGAATCTCCCCCACTGTTCTGGGAATGCACAGGGTGTAAGGGATGGGAATGGTGCAGTGCACGGAGCTGGGGTCTGACAGGGATCCCCAGGGCCCTAAGGAGCCCCCAGGCCAGGAGAGACCCAAAAATCCCAATTGCCCCAAATCCACAGCACCTGCTCCACCAGCTGAGAGCAGGCCAGGACTGGTTACACCTTTGCATTACTGGCAAGGTTTCTCCTGTATCCCAATAATCAATAAGGCAGCGATTTGAGGGTTTGGTTTTCAGCTCAACAAGAGGGGAAGATCCCATCGCTGGAGCTGATGCTGAGGCTCCTGTTCCAAGAAAGTCTGAGTGAGCACAGCCCTGCCAGAGCCAAGTCATCCCTGCAGGGCAAGGGCAGCTCCTGCCTGGCTGAGGTTTGCACCAGCAGCTGCTGCTGTGAATTCCTAGACACAGCCTGAGCCTCCTCAGAGCCTGGGGTTTGTCTGGGTGGCAGCGCCAAATTCCAGAGCGGATCCGCTCTGCCTCCACCTGTGATGGGAAGGGAAACCTGGCAAGGGAAGGGCAGCTGGAGCTGGAGCTGGAGCTGGAGCTGGAGCTAGAGCTGCTGGGGACTTCAGAGCAAGGGGATCACAGCAGGATCAGCCAGAGACTCGGGAGAGAGAGCAGAGCAAAGCCAAGGACTCAGGAGGGGTTTGCAGGTCACTGGCCAGATGTGGCAGGAGCTGCTCCGTGTCGCTCTCCCCACAGGCTCTCCCCAGGCCTTGGGGGCTCACTGAGCCCCATCTCCCAGCTCTGGGGCAGTCCCAGCTTCTCTCAGAGCTGCCCAGCCCAAGCTGTCCCAGCAGCACAGTGAGCAGCACCTCCCCTGGCAGAACTGCAGGGCAGCTGTGTCCAGAGCACACCCAGCACTCCAGGGCCAGGCTGTCCCTCTGCTGGGGTGGGAACCAGCGATGGCAGAGGGAAACAGAGCCCCCAACGTGGAGCTCGAGACCTTCTGGGGCTGTTGATCCTCTCGTGTGCATCACTGGGCTTGCTGCCCCACTGACCATCCTTCCTGGCCTGAGTTCACAGGGAGATGTGCTGGGCTGAGGAAAAGCTGCCATGGGCAGCTGAGGAAGCCCCTGGCACAGCTGGATGTGCCAAGGGTTTATTCCAACGTGAACTCTGTGCAGAACCCCGGGCTGGGCACAGATCAGCAGCACAGCAAGGCTGTAAATCAAATTAGAAGTCCAGCACTGATTCCAGCTTGCCTGTAACAACATTCCCATTCAGTCCAGGAAACATTCCCAGGAATTCTCCCATTTGCTGTCTGGCAGCTCAGGCTGTTTTTCTCCTCTGTTGGGCCAACTCTCCTGATAAAGCCAGGAGCCTCGTGGCTGCTCTCTGAGTGTGAGGATCCAAAGATCCCTCTCCTTTCATGCCCTGCTCCAGGCAGCCAGAGCAGGGATCCTGGGGGTCAGGACTGCTGGATTCCCTCCTGGCCTTCCTGCACAGGGGGTTCTGCTGAAACAGGGATTTGTCAGCCCAGCTCCTGCAGGCAGGGTAAGATCAACCTTTGTAAGCAGCAAAACCACGGCAGGACCATGCAGAGGGGCTGTTCCACCCAAAACACAGCTTTGCCCTGTGGGGTTGGGGCTGGGGAGCTCTGCCCCAGGCTGGGACTCACCCCAGGGCACCCAGGGGCAGCCCCTGCACCCAGAAGAAGGAGGGACCCCCAACGACGCCGTGGAGCTCAGCTCTCCCCAGGAACCAGCCCTGACCTGCCTGGGATTCCAGGCCCTCTCTTATCTTCTGCAGCAGCTCAGGCTGGTTGTGAAATCTCCCCACTGGAGATGTTACCAGCCAAGGATTTATGGCTTCTGTAGTTTCCCTTTCATGGCTCCAGCTGGGAAATGCTGGCGAGGGATGAAAGGTGCAGCTCGGGGAGGGATGGCAGGAGAGACTTCAAAGCTCCTGAGTCGTGTTAGGATACTCGGGATCCTTCTCTTCCACAACTCCCAGCAGCCTCTCCCTCCTCTAGCACAGCCTTAAAACCATCTGGAGCCAGAGTCAGGCACCTGCAGCTCAGCTCTGGAGCAGGAGCTGCCTCAGGAGCCCCCAGCAGGGCTCTCATCACCCCCAGATGTGAAATGCCAGCTGGTCAGGCAGGGCAGCAGCCATGAAAAACCAGAGGTTTCCTGGGAGAGATGAGCAAGTTCTGCTCACAAAGGAAGTCTGGGCTGGAGGGGAAGGCCAGAAGGAGCCTGAGAAGGGATTTTGGCCACTGCTGCCTCTGGATCACAGCCCCCTCAGGCAAGTCACGCTGAGAGCAGCTTTGCTCATGTGCATCCTTCACTGCCCACTGGGACAAAAGGAGCTCAGAGTGCCTGGGCTGGGCTGGCACACTCTGGTGCCTGGAGGGAGCCAGGGACAATCTCCATCCTGTGAGCAAGTGTGCAAAACTCCCCTCCTCAAGGAACCTCACAGAGAGGAATTGACCCAAAGGTCAGAGCAGCATTATTTCACACTCCTTTTGGGGCTGACTCTGGCTCCAAGGGCACAAAAAGCTGGGAAATTAAAGCCCCATGAAGAAATCTCACCCTGAACACTTCAAACCCACCAAGCCCATGCACAGAGCAGTAAATGTTCCTGTGCTGTTGTGGATCTGATTCCTGGGTGAGTGGGTGCAGCCAACCACTGCCTTAAAAACAACCAAACACAGACTGCAGGAACTCCCAGTCCCCACAGGAGCTGTTGCCTGAGGAAATTAAAACTCAGAAGTAGCTGAAGCAGCACAAGCCTGACCACACTTTAAATCCCCCAAAGCAGGAGCTGAAAAAGCTCCCAGCACTTTCCTGCCCTCTGTCCTTGCCTGGGCATCCTGGCTCCTGTGCCACAGGTGATGGCACCTGAAGCTGCCCTGAGTGGAAAACCAGCCCAGGCTCCATGTCCAGCTGTGCTCCAAACACATCCACGAATCCAGAGCAACTCACCCAGGCCAGATGGAAAATCTCAGCTCCAAAGCACAGAGCTCTGGGACCCTGCTGGATCTTGGCTCCCAGCAGCCAGAGGAGCTGATAAACTGGAGTCACTGTGACCAGCACTGCTCATAAAAGCCAATTTCCCCAGAGCACGTGTCCTTGTCCTCATGCAGCCTCCAGGGCAGTGACCTCAGCTCCTCTCTTCACCCCAGGAGCCTCAGGACTGGAGGTGCAGCAGTGCTGGGGCTCCTCTGGAGCCACATGTGAGAGTTTGGGCCAGGGCAGGTTCCCCCAGTCAGCTCTCAGAGGGAGATGATGGGAAATGCCACCAAAATCTTCCAAAGAAAATGATTATTTTGAATTTTTGAAATTAAATTAATTGAAATGGAAAAAAACACCCAATCAAGGAAAGGGGAATAGTTCACCCTACATTCTAATTCCCTTACATTTTCACACCAAATGGGAACAGCCTGCCTGACAGACAAGAAATGAACTCAAGGCCTCTAAAATCAACTCCAGGGATCCAGATCATCCCATTCCTCATCAGGCTCTTCCCAACAAGAACTTCACCCCAAAAACAACCTCCAGCAGCTGAGCAGCAGCTCCACGTGCCTGTCCACAGGGTCCAGCTCTTCTGCTCTGTGTTTGAGGGCAGCAAAGCCTCAAATGCACCTCAAAGCCTCAGGCAGGAAATGTTCAGGAAGACAACTGGGGGCTCTTCTTTTTCCTGGCATCCCACAATGGCAGGAGCATCCAGGAGCTGGAGTTCCCCTGGGAGAAGCTGCTGGGCTCCCTGCATGAGGCTGGGGCTGCTCTGCATTGGAAACAGCTGGATAGAGGCAGCACAAAGCCATGGAAGCAAGGGAGAAAAACAGGAGAAGCTGCTGAGGATGGAGGAATGGGGATGGAGGAATGGGGAGCCAGGAGTGACCCAGTTCACACTGGACAGAAGGAAAAAAACTACAAACAACATCTGTCTGCTCCTGCTCCCTGTCCAAGCACCAACTTTCTCTGAGACACTGAGCAGCCCCAGTGCATGGTCCAGGTCCAGGTCCAGGCCTGGCCCAGGGCTGGGAATGCTCAGATCAAAGCAGCCCCTGCTGCCCAGCCTTGCCTGAGCTCCCTCCCTGGCAGCCTCTCAAACCTGCTGCCCCAATCAGCATTTTTAATCAATTCAGAGCCTTGCTGTGCTCTGCACCCAGAGCTCAGCCCCAGAAATGATTTCTCCTCTCCCCCACATTCCCCCCGTGTGTGGACAGGGCTGTTTTCACCAGTGCTGCCTTCAGGCTCATTAAGAGGAGCAGTATCACTTTAATCAGCCTCTGGAAAATAAGAATTCCGTGTGCAAACTGACAAAGCCATTCCCTGGGTCCTGCCAAGCCCTTTGCCGTAGGCAAAGGAGCTGAGACGTCCCTTAGCATCAATTTTGTTTGTTTATTTATAAAGTTCACATGTTTGATCTTTGTTTAGTAACTGTTTTCATCTCCCTGTCCAGTGGTAAGAACACAGCAGTTCTTCTCTTGACTCAAAGAATCATGAGTTCTCTTTTCCCAGCTCTGGAAAGGATCCAGCACCACTTGGAGAGCTCATCCCAAACTGAGCCCAGTGCAGGAGCTCAGGGGGGAGAATTCTGTGAATTCTGGGAGAAGAGCTGCTCCCCTCCCCTGCTCACCTCTGCCAGGCTCTGGCTGTCCCCTGAAATTAATGCTTTTCATTAATTACCTCAGGATAATTCACCTCCATGACTGTGATTAATTTCAACGTTGCCATCACGACCCCAGCTTGCCCAGTCACAGCTTTTGGCAGTCCTGGAAAAACACTAACCCAGATTAAAACATTTTAGTACTGCCAGAGCTGCTGTACTTTATTTGAAAGGAAAAGACAGCAAAGAAACCCATCTGAAACTCAGAACAAGAGCTCTGAAATCCAGGAATTCTGTAATGGGATCAATTCAATCTTAACTCCTGAAATGGCCACTCAGGGATAAAGTTGAACCAAACTTGAAATACATTTTCTGATGTCTTTGTAATCAAATCTCACACATCTCTGAAAATCTGCATTCCCTAGAAAAATCAAGCTACCAAGATCTGTTCTTAACTTCCCACTGAAAATCTGAAAAAAAAAAAATAAAATCTCACTTCTCCTAAAGAAATTGTGGAAAGTCAACTTGTTCATAATTTTAAGGAAGTTCTAAATTTTCAGGGGCATCACAGGTTGTTATAATGTTAGAAGTAACACTAATTCTGCCTTAAAAAAACCCTAAACCTGAAGAATGGAGAATAGAATTATTTATAAGTTGTGTTGTGCAGTTCAGCCCAGCACCCTGCAGTCCTGGAGTACAACATGAAACCTTCACAAATAAGAGAAAGATCTGCTTGGTAGTGAAAATATAATTTTATTTAACAATAGCTGCCAGCAGTATACTGGTATATCTGTAAAAGATGTTCCAGAAAGTGAAAGACATAAGCAAACTACAACAAATGATATCAACTCTTCAAGTATTTCTGCAAACCACGCTCCAATCCTTGATGTCCTGCCTTGGGATCTCCATCCCCTCCTGCTCCCACCCCCTCCAGAAACAAACCACAGGAGTTGGTGGCACAGGTTTGGGGCAGATGGAGCATTTCTCACTTCTCCTGAAAAATCTTCCCTGCAAGATGGTTCTGAGTGGCAAAGGGAGAGCAGCAGAGCTGGCTGCACTTCACCACTTTCTGCTCTGCACCCAGATAGGCATCGCTGGGTTTGGCTCCAGCAGCTCCCATTTATTCCTGTCTCTGCTCCTTTGATACCAAATGCTAATTTGCTGCTTTAGCATAAAAATTTGATTACATCTCTCTCCTTATCACGGAGCTGCACGCAGCTCTGATCAGTTTGGACATGCCCAGTGTGGAGAAAACACAGATTTTATGGGAAAATGCAAAGGTAAAAAAGCTGGGACTGCCCATGTGGGACAGCCAGGGAAGCTGTGGAGGGGATGGAATTGTTCCATAAGTCCCACACACCTCCTGTTCAATAAACCAACCTTTCACAGCAGGGATCTCTTCAAGAAGAAAAGCTTTGTTAAGGGGAAAAAACAAAATAATAATGCACCTAGGATAATTGTTCTCCCACACAAGAACAGGGTGCAGGTGATGGATTTTCCCTTTGTGTTCAGGAAATACACAAGTCACCTGTTTTAATGCGAATTTAAGCATATTTCAGCTTGAGAATAAAGTAAGTTATTCAGCATGCTAATACATGCAACCAACTTGCAAACTGGAATGCCTACTTGAAAGGGTAACTGCTGTTTTTAAATTGGAGAAGGGGCTAGAAGCAGCATTTTAAATTTAAACAGGGGGTAGATTAATTGCTGTTTGATGAAATTAAAAATGCATTTAAAGATCAGATTGTAAACAAGTTGACAGAAGTCAAGAATTTACATAGTTATGAAAGGGCTTTTTTTAATTAGTGTGGAGCTGGTGATTGGGGCCAGATGAAAGTGCTGTGCCCACAGCAGACGCTGCCTCTGCCCGCTGCTCTGCAGGGATCACCTCCAGAGCTGGGAGCTGCTCCTCTCCTCTGCTCTGCTCCAGACTCTGCTCCCTGCCCCAGCCAGGAGGGGCTGGGCAGCTCCTGCCACAACAAAACTGCAGCAGGAAGCTGAGAGGCAGCCAGGACAGCCCCCAGGGCTGGGCTGAGATAAGGAATCCTCTGGTCACAGCCAGCCTGAGCTCTGTTTACAGCTCTCAGACACAATGAGAGCACTGAGGGAGAAGGAGAATGGATTTTGCTGCCTCAAGAGCAGAGGGAATGGATTCTCTGCAGAAGCCTGAGCTGGTGCTTAAGGAGGTGGAACTGCTGCTCTCTGCACTGCAGGGATCACTCCCTGGGCAGGGAGCACAGCACAGCTTCCAAGGGCCAGCCTGATCTGTGTTTGGAAGGAGAGCTGGAAACTCACCAAAGACATGCCCAGCTCTGTGAACTCTGCCATGGCCAAGAGCACCAAACCAAGGAGGGCTGGCTTTGGGGCTTTTCACCCTATGTGTCATTAAAAATGCTGTTCTCTAAATAAAAAAGTCATTCCTTTCTCTAGATGTCACATTGCAGCAGAGACTGAAGCCCTGCAGAGGATTCTTCTGGCTGAGGAACTTTATTCAGGAGGGGAAGGTGACATTAGAATACAGGAATTATTAATTAAGGTTCTGCCAATCAGGATTTTCCCTCTGTGCCTGAACATTCCTGTAAGAAATCAGAACAGGGATTCTGAGGGTGTCTGAGAGAGATGTGACAGGATTGCTGAGTGCCTTTCCACTGCAATTCTAGCTCTAGGAAGGCAAGGCACCACAAAGCCAGGTACACAAATATGGATCTGGTTCTCTTCCTCTTCTATGTGGGACTAACTCCATGGGTACATAAAGGAGCAAAAGCAGGATGCTTAGAAAAGTCAGGCTGGTTTTCAGAAAGCCAGTGCTTACCAAAAAAAAAAAAAAAAAAAAAAAAAAAAAAAATTAGTGTATAAAAGTGTTTATGTGAGCATTTCCACGTTATTGCAGAATGTTAAATATTCCAAGAACAACCTAGCAGGAATAGCACTTTCCAGCTTCTAAAATCAGTTAAATATAAAAGTATCTTTACAAAAAAATAGGCATATAAGTCTAGCATTCTTTGGAGTTGTTTATGATGGTCTTTTAAAAATAAACTAGCAGTTTATTTCATGCATCAAAACCATTAATTTTAAACAAGAAAACTATTCCCTGGTTTAGAAACATTTGAAAATTGCTTTTAAAAAAAATTGTAGTGCTATTCCTCAGTGTTGCTGTAAAAAGATTTAAGTATAGAAGTGCAATGATTCTGAGTATGCAAAACTGCAGTCCAGGTGCACAGAAACAACTGGGATCAATTCAATGGGAAGGACTGGATTCCACCATTTCTTTACAAAATTCCTAGATTTCCTTTCAGGAAAAAAACAAAACCCTACAATCATTTAAGGCAAATGTTCTTTTTAAAGGTCACTTTAGCTTTCTTCAGGGAAGAAAGGGCATGAAAATGTTCCCATTTCATGGCTCTCAGTCCATTTTGCATCACTCACCATTGCACTGCTATTCCCCACCCAGAGTTAGGACACTACAGGTTCCATAAATTTGGGCTATGACAGAACAGATTTTTAAGTAAAAATCACCAAAAAGACCTATACAAAACAAAGGCTCTTAACTACCAAAAAGAAAGCCACTTGCAATTCTTAAGGTGAGCAGAGGGCAGCTTCCAACTCTGCTGTTTCCTGATGGGAAATCCTGACAACTATTTGTTTGCTGCAACTCAAAATTCAGACAATGCAGGTGTTTAAATCTCCTCAAGCTCTTGAAGACACAATAAACATCAACTCTGAGCTTTGAGCTTCCTGCCCCAGCTCTCAAGCCTGGATTCAAACTTCCCTGAGGCTGAGGTCATTCAAATCCAAGGCTCACATTGAGTCCATTCTCAACCACTACAGTGACTTCAAATCCAAGAGATTAAAAAAAAAAAAAATACAACAAAACAAACCAACAAAACATTGCCAAATATTTTGCAAATGGCTCTTTTGGATACTAAGTTCCCTTCTCTATGTAAATAGGATAGACAAGCAGGTACAGTTCAATGTGTCACAGATCTTCTGGAAAAGCAATAAATTCCAAAATACATAAATATTCCTTGTACCATACAGTGAGACAGGATCCTAAACCAATTCCTGGACAAATCATGGACCAAATGTTTACAGAGAAAAGCAGCAGGGGCAAGACAACCCTTGACACTTGTTGAAGAATGCAGAGTCACCCCAGTGCCACAGGAACACGACTGCATGGATCACAGTGGGAGGCTGGGAGAGGAGGTGAGGAAAAATCAAAGTGATCAAAGTCTCAGACTTTAGGTGATGACTGTACCTGGTCTATCCACCGTGCTGGGAGTAACTGCGAGTTCATGCACACAACAATTGCTATTGGATATGAGGAGAGCAGTCTGTTAGAAGCATTGTTATGGGATATGCAGGATGCATCCTCTGCAAGTGCTGATTACTTGGTGAGTCTCTTGGCTACATCACTGTAAGCTATTTCAATCTCCTTGTCTCCAGGACAGGTGTTGGTGAACTCATCCCTGCTGTAAGCATTTGTCAGGTATCTCCAGATCCCTGTCATCTCCTTGGGAATCTCAAAGTTGCGGTATTTTTTGGCCACCACCTGGAATGAAAGAATTGCTTTATGAATTTACAGCCTTCATTTAAAACACTTTTGCAGCCCTGGTCACTCTCTTGTGAAGTTACACTTTCAACTTGGGATGACTCCTGGTGTCTCCAGAGGCTGTTCCTGAGGGATGCTCCTGGCCCTGGCTGTTCCTCAGGGCTGCTCCTGCCTCGCTCCCTTTGGGGTTTGTCCTCACCCAGGGAAATTCTTCTGCAGGCAGCAGAAACTGAGCCTGTGGCTCCATCTGCAGTACAGAACTGACACACATCACTGCAGGCAGGGAGAGGAATCAAACCTCACTGATGTGGGCACACCTGCACTCCTGTGGTTACCCCAGGCTGCCTCTTCCAAAATTCCAACTTGTTTTTTTTTTTACACAATCCCTTTATTTCCTACTCTGTCAATGACTTTGTTCTGGAGCAGAGCAGACACCCACTTCAGCCATTACTGCTCACCTGATCTTCACCTTCCTCCTCCTGTGAGCTCTGCAGCTCCCTGAGACCACGGGGGCAGTGCAGGGAATTGGGCTTTGGCTCCTGCCACTCAAACCCTCTGCACCCAACCCACCCAGAGCTGTGCCTCAAACCTGGCCCAGCTGCAGCTGCTCCAGTGCTGGCCTCAGCAATGCCACAAACCATCAAGATTTCCTCCTGCCTTTTCCCTGAGAGCCCAGAGGTTCACCTTGACAATGTGCAGTTTGGGCAGCAGGTTGCAGTCAGCCAAGGTCATCTCGTTGCCATCCAGGAACTTTCGTGTGGAGAGGGTGACGTCCTCCAGGCTGTTCTCATCGATCTCGTCGGGGAGGGGCGAGTTCAGGTACTCATCCAGCTTCTGCAGAGTTTTCAACAGGCCACGCTCTAAGGCTGCACAGGAAGGGATGATTCCAAAACAAACATTAAACTAAGGCTGCTACCAGATCTGAAATACAAACCCCACGTCCCTGTGCCACCCACAAACACTGAAGGATTTGTAACCCTTGGCCAGTTTGTTTGCTTTTTTTTTTTTTTTTTGCTGGAGTTGCCCCTGTGCTCACCAGAACACTGAAACTGGACCAGAATCTCTTAAAATATCCCACATATGCAGGTTATTTAAAAGCTGGAGTTTGCACTAATTTAAAATACTGTAAGACTGCCCACAAGGGTTTATTTTTGGTTTAAAAAGTGGCTTATGTCAGTTTCTTAAGACTGTGCCTAACTGGCTTAAACTGATTAGAATTAAGCTATGCTGGGGTTTATATACATTTAAACATAATCTGTTTAATGTCACATGCTCAGCAAACAGCCCTGACCAAACCCAGAGCAGCCAGGCTGGTGCTGAACACAGCAGGGTGTGGAATGCAGCACAGCTTTATGGAATGCAGCAGCAGAGGGCAGCACATCCCATAAAATCCCCATTTATTTCCCAACTGTTTACAAATATTTTGCATCTCTCCCTTTGAAATGCAGCACAAAGGAATCCTGATTCCCTGAGTTTGGCTTTCCCTCTAATTACTTGGAGGACAAAATTTATTTGCATTGAAATATTTAAAGTCCCAGCTGTGAATTCTTTACCACTTACTGATCCCTCATGTGAAATCTGTTTCCCCTCCACACAGAAAGGTTTTAATACTTTAGTGGAAGTGACACAAGCTAAACACAGAACTCTGATGGGAGCCCTCAATCCTAGAGAGGTGAAATGAGAGCAGCAGATGCACAGAAATTCAACCATTGGGGCATGAAACAAACTCTGCCTGAAATTTGCTTCTGGATGTTGAAATATTTATCCTTCATTTAAGAGTTTTCAGTGGCTGTTGTACAGAGAAGATCCAATGCCAGAGATATTCACAAACCATGCACACCCCTCTGAAATTCTGATTGAACTGAAGTTCTCTTTCAAATGTTGAAATCTTTGACATTAAATTTAAACAAGATTTTAATTCATGAGACTCTCAAGTATCCACGAACACACAGCTAAATCTGAAACACAAGACAGTGAAAACAGGAGTGACCCACCTTCATTAGCTTCTGGTCTAGAGTTCTTGATAAATGCAGAAAATTTGGCAAATATATCCATCCCAGCAGTGTTGGATTCTGGATGCTTTGGTGAGAGTTTCAGGTACCTGAAAAGCAGCAAGGAGCAGATCTCCAGCATGTTTAGCAGAATGGTGCTCATTGTCTATTAACTAGCACAAAATGGCACTTGGATACTAATTTATCCTTTCCCAGACTTGCTTCTGAAGTTCAGTGCCACACACTAAGGTTTTTAAACCCAGCACTGCTCAGAGGGACCCCAAAGCTCATTCCTGCTTTCTAAATCAGACATTTGGTACAAGCAGAGTGCCTGAGGCAGCCCAGGGGCACCAGGGTTCCCTTCATCCACACATCTGTAAGCAAAACTCAGGGTTTTCCATTTCAATTAACCTCAGAGAATTGTGGAGTGCAGATTTTTAACAAAAGTCTGAAGTTTTGCCATGCTGAAAAGACAAAACAGTTCAGTCTGTTAAGGCAGTGCCTGGGTCTGCCTGCCAGCTGAAGAGCAGAAAGCCAAGAGTCTGGAGGAAGTTTAAACACATTAAAACACACTCTCACTATAGTTCAGGACTGGGTTTTGTACAGCAGACTCATCTTCATTTGCATTATTTGGACACAAATGTGCCTGTCACCAAAATGAAGGGTTTGAAAGTGCAGAAAGGATGACTGGGGTATACAAAGGATAATTTAAAAATAATCTTAAAGAGAAAACAGTTGAGGGGAGGAAGGTGTGACAAGCAAGAAGCATCTTCCATGTCTTCAGTTTATTGATGCTGAAGAACATCTTAATTAGGGCAGAAATCCTCTGTGAGAACTGTGCCTATCTGAAGTGACAATTTATCAATTTAACACTTACTTGGGTGGGGCCAGAACATCTTCCAGGAACTCTTCAATCTTGTTCACATCTGTTCTCACTTCCCCATTGTATGTGATGAAGGGTGGGTGAGTGCCTGGAGCCAGATTCTGAAGGTCTGCTGGTTTCCTGGGGTGAGATGCAAACCCATAAAGTGGAAACAGGGGACAAAATTTCATTGCTACAACCACAAAAGCACTGCTGAGGTTTTCACATCCTCAGTTTTAAATAGACACCACCAGTTCTCTCTCTAAAAAGTGAGTTTGCAACTAAACATTTTGAATTGACCTGCTAACAATTAATTCAAAACAGTGAAAACAAATCTCCTCCTACCTCTGGCTGTGTTTATTCTCAAATCAATACAATGTTGACTAGAAGAGGGGGATCTCTACATCCACCACACCACCAGTCTCCCTCTTTCCCCAGCCCCACAGAACAGTTTATAAATAGCATAATCTGTGCTAATCCTCCCCCCTCACACAGAGCTGCTCTGCAAAGAAGCAACTCTGCTCCAGCCCAGAGAATAAACCATTTATTACGTGCCCAGAGTTTGGTTCCAGGCAGGCTGACAAATGCTTGAACATCATGTTTAAAATTAAACTTCAGTTTCCTCCAGTGAAAAAAAGTATTTACAAACAAGAGCAGCACACCTGGGAGAGGAATCCCCACGCTGGGATTAGAGAGAAAGAGCAAGAGGCTGAACTCCTCAGCCATTTCTAACTCTATTTCTAACCAACATTCCCCTCAGGCAGAGCAGAGCAGCCTGGCCACCACCTCCTGCTGGCCCAGCAAGAACAAAGCCTGGCCCAGCTGAGCCAAGGCAAAGCTGCCCCTTGGCTCCTGTTTGAACAAAGCCAGACTGGAGCAGAACCCTGGGCTGGGACTGAGCCTTCTCCATCCTGAGCAGCTCCAGGCATGCAGGAACTGGATTTACTGGAAACAGCAGCTCAAGAAATGCTCCTGATGCCACCAGACTGGGAAACTAAACTGGTGACATGCACAAAGCCAGTCGTGCAGGGCAGCAGCAGAGAGCAGCTGGACTCTGCACTGAGCCCAGCTTACAAGTCTATCCTGTTTTCCATTTCTTACAAAATTAAGAACCCCTGGAGAATTTCATAGTGTCCCTTTTATAGAGCCAAAGTGTGCTCACTTGTAAGACTGCATGAGAAAAGTGATTTTCATACTTTAGAATATTCCACACCCTGCTTTAAGCCAGGGGATGGAAACATTATGAATACAAGAATTTAACTCTTCTCAATTTTGAAGCTTCCAAGAAGTTATTTCTCACTAAGAGTTGCCATCAGTCTCTCACTTTTAGGATTTCAAGTCTGCCATCGGGTAATGCTTTAAGTAGCTTAACACTTCATTTAAATACAGCTTTGTAACTCCCAACAATTACAGGAAGTCATCGTGGCTCCCTTCCAGTTCCCCATGTTGGCCAGATAAAATTCCTCAAAAGGAATGTTATTTTAAAAACAAACAGGGGCAAGACCACTGGATCTGCAGGGATACTATCAAAGGCAAGCTTTAATTCAGAAACACATTATTCCAAAGAACCAAGCAAAAAAGTTTTCCAAAGAACCAGAGTGCATCTCAGAGCACTTTATTCATGCAGTCAGACCACCTGGATCTTTCAAGAGAAAGCAAGCAGAGATTAAAATCCCCCAGCCCAGGCCCAAACATAACTCAGGGTTTGATTTGCAGTTTGCTGCTCCTGCCAGCAGATTCTGAACCAGCCCTTGGAGCACAAGCACACAGGAACAGCCTCAAAAGGCCCAGAGTACAAATTCCCTTAACAGTCAAACAAGAAAGCAATTAATGTTACAGTGAAGTTCTACTTCAGAGATAAAGCTGGAGAGCTGAAAAAACAAACCAAACCCAAACAAAAAGCCTTTTGTAACCACTCCAAATAATTCCAACATGGTTTGTGCTTACCCCAAAGTTTACCAGGGGTTTTGGAGGCAGGGCCACATTAATTATCTGGCCATCCCTACCCCCAGAGTTAAGGTGTAAACACCTCATGGCTTTGCCACAAACCAGAAGAGTAATTAGCATGCAAATTATTTCTTGTGGAGCAGACAAAATCCAGCCCCCACATGTAATACATTTATAAATTACAAAATACTGCAATGAGGATGTGAAGAGTAACATGGGGAAAAGTCAGCACTAAAACCCCATTTCCTCAGCAGTGGATTCACCTCTTCAATATTTCATTTTAATATTTCATACCATTATTGAAGCTCTGCCTGTCAAAGGAACTGCAAAAGCTCCAAATGCAGATGCTTCAAAGAGGATTTCAGCACTCAGCTGAAGGCAAGCTGGCCCTGAGAGCTGCTCCAAGCCCAACAAATGGTTTGTGCCCTGCAGCTCTGCTCTGGCCTCCAGAACAAGCCCCAGCTCTGAGCACGGAGCTGCTGCTGCCCAGAAGGGAAGAATGAAGGCTCTGTGTGCCCAAGGAGAGGAAGAAATGCCTGATGCCCTGCAGAGGGTGGGACTGCCCTCCTCCCTTGCCTATGTGCAGATTTGGTGTGCTGGGAGCAGAGCTGGGAAGGGCAGAATGTGCCTTTGTTAGTGCAGCTCTGCAGGGCACAACTCTCAGCAGAGTCAGGCAAAGCAGGCTCAGATTTTCCTGTGTCCCAAGTCCCTCACTTGTGAACTTTTGTACCCAACCCTGACCTTTCCAGCCTCACAAACAGACAGGGCTGGCCTTGCTGCTGTGCAGCACTGACGTTACCAGGCACAGGCAAGCAAAGCCTTTTTTCTGCTTTTGGCCAACAAAATAAATTCAGCTGTTTAAAACAATTCCTGCTCTGCTCTTGGAGTTTTTGTCTAACAGGAGCAAAGAGCAGAGGAGATGCCTGGCTGGAATAATGTGCCCATAAAAGCAGTTTCTTGTGGCAATATTAAGGCCCCACCTAACATCTATTACCATTCTGGTGGTGATAACAAAGGGGAACAGCCCCATGTGATATCAAACATTTCCTATTGAGCACTTGGCTCATGATGATCTGCAAGCTGCACTGCTCTGCCACTGGCTATTGATCAATCCAAAGTGTTCAATTTGTATCTATGGACACATAAATAAAGTCTAAAAGGAATCAAGTTTGTATCAAAATCTGTTCCAACCTGAATTAGCTTCAGTGCTCCTTTGTTTCCTTTCCCAGAGAACCCCTTCAGTGCACAACACAAACGTGGTTTATTTGACCTAT
Source organism: Muscicapa striata striata (assembly GCA_030060385.1). Lineage (NCBI taxonomy): Eukaryota > Metazoa > Chordata > Aves > Passeriformes > Muscicapidae > Muscicapa > Muscicapa striata. The sequence continues at coordinate 234,568 of JAREIS010000204.1, forward strand.
TCCCCTGCAGATCTTTAATTTTGCACTGTTTCCCCCTCCTCAACAGAAAAAAAAAAAAAAAGAAAAAAAGAAAAAACCCTGAAAGAAAGCTTTCCTTGTGTAAGGAAGGTCAACTTTAAACATCTGCAAGCAATTTATAAGGTAAAAGTTAAGTCTCACATCCCATTCCCCCATGCAATTAACTCCAGGTTGCCAAGGGGACACAAAATAAAGCCAATTCATCAGGAATATTTGGCATTTTAATGATATCTAAACTGGTTCAGCAGTAAAAAGCCTTCCAAGCCTGAAATATCTCTGTCCACCCCCTCGTCCTGCCCACCCCAGTACCTGCAATAGGTTCAACAGCCCCATCATTAAAGGAAAAGGAAATCCCAAACTGCAACAAGCACAAGTTCTGCTCCTGCCTCTGCACAAACCACAGGCAGGCCTTGCTGGAAGATGTGACACATTTGGTTTATGGGGCTGGCAGCACCAATATTTGCAGGGAAATCCCAGCCTGGCCAGAAAAGCTCTTTGAGCAGCTCCAAATGCAGCCAGAGCTGACAAAAGCTGCTTTCTGCCCCTCACCACATGGAAATCTGTAACACTTTAACAGCAACTTCAGTGATTTTTAAAACCCAAACAAATCACCTCCCTCAAAAAAAAAAAAAAAAAAATCCCAAGAGGGTGAAGTGCAGCAGGCTGATTTCTCCCCTCCACACTGGATTCAGTGTTTCTGTTGGCTTTACTCCTGAAATTCAGGTTTGGAGGCACTGGCAGCCTCCCCCCTCTGCAGAGCTGTGACCAACAGAGTTTTCCACCAGTGCTGGGAAAACATGACTTCACACCCAAAGCAAACATAAGGCCCCTGCTGAATTTAGCACTTTCAGAAAAAAAGAATGCCCAGCCTGAGGAAATGAAGACTCCTGGATTCACTTCTCACTGGTTTTAGCCACCAAGGTACTCATTTCACAGAGGAGCAGTTGTAATTTAGGTGACAGCATTGTGATTTATCTGGCTGACACTGAACAAAGGCAGAATATTCTACATTTTCTTCCTACCCATTTCACTTGGATTTACCTCCTGGGCAAATATTTTCATTATTACTGTACAATAATCAAAATTATCTTTAAAACATTCAGAGAAGGAGGAGGTTGCCCATTGTTTGTGACAATTATCCATCACTGGAGATTTGATTAAAAATATCCATCTGTCCCCACTCAGGGGATCTTGATGTGAAGTCAGTAAAGGAAGAGCCAATATTTGGTTATAAAAGATTTTGTGTGAGTTTTACAGAAGAGCACCACTGAACAAATCCAAGAGAACTAACCAGACCCCTTATTTTTGGTTAAACCATCAATGAATGCACCACTTACACCCAGGTTGACTCAGCCATTTATTAGGACAGATTTAATTTCAGAAAACCAGCCTGTGAGCCATAAAAGCTCTGTTCCACCAAGGGTGCTGAAAACTCCTGCTGCTGCAGTAAATCAAGAGTTTCTTACCTCTTCAGGTCCACTGTTGTGACACTGAACACGACTCCCTTGAGCCACAGGATCATGAAGAGCCTCTGGGAGAAGGGGCAGTTCCCTATGCTCTCCCCATCACTGCCAGCCTGCAGGACAGAGCAGAGCATTAATGTGGGAGGGCTCACTCACCTCTCAGACACTGCAACACCTTCAGCTACAAACACACACTCAGGACAATCAAACTGCCACATTGGTCACATTTTGCTTGTTGTGTTCTTTAGCTGCTCAAAAATGTCTAAGCAATATTTGAGTTATCTTTGGAACATCTCCTCTGAGCAGCCACACCTTCCAGGGGCACTTTGCCAATGTCAATGCTGTTCTTTGCTCTTTAGTATTCTTTTTTTTCTTTCTTCTCCAAGGCATAGCTAATTAATTGGAGTCATCTTCCAGTTCAGTGCTTCTATCTCTCCCTGTGCAGTGCTCCAGGGAGCCAACTGCAGCCAGGAACTGAGAATTGATTGTACTGCAGGTGTTGTGAGGAAAGACATAACTGTGAGTACATAGAGACTTCACTGACAATTAAATAATATCCCAAAGGCACTTTTTATAGGCAATTTATCAATCAGCCTTTGTCCTAGAACAACAAAGGCCCATTAGAAAGCAGCAGTGAGCTCCCCAGTGATAGCACACATCTCATCATCGCTCTGACAATGAAGGATGCATGGCTGAGTTGGAAAATTTTAGTTTTTACTGGGCTAGCATGAGGCACTGGAAACCTTTGGTATAAAATTCAGTCCTCTGAGAACTGGTTCAGTACTTAAAGCAGCCAAATGTCAGATTATCCTGACATGTACTTTGTATTAGATGTGTTTCAATGGATTTTGCTTATTATTATTATTATTGTTAAAGTCCTTCCAAGAGTGATTTTCATCAGGACAATTCTCAAAGTCTGGCCAATTCTTTCATCATCACAGTGAGGAGAATTCAGAAAGACTTTGAAAGTTAAGGAGAGTAACAGCAGGATTTTCAAAGGTCAGGAAAAGAGAAAGTTTTTCAGTGAAACTGTGTTAAATTCAGAAAGCTGTTTTGGGTTTTGTAAAGTCCTGGGGTCTTTGCAGATAAAGCTGAGTCTAACAGCTGTTGCTTGTTCAAAATTGAAGCAAAGCCTGAGTTTCACTGCAGTAACAGCACAGGCTGGAACCCCCAGCCCATTAAACTTTACTTGGCCCACTGGAATCCAAACCAGAGCTACTTTAGAATCACAGAACTGCACAAAAAGTTGTTTAAAATTTCAGGCATGGCACTGACCTGTAGCTTTCATTAAGGTCCATCCTCCTAAGCCAAAATCAAAGTGACCAAAAAAGATCAAATGCATTTACTGACCCCAAAACTTTCCTTCTCTCCCAACACAAGTGCAACATTCAAAGTGAACAACCAACCAACAGCATCTGTTTCAGTTTAAGCCAGGCTTTTTGGATTATTTGAGTCAGAAGAGGGGATTAGAGCCCAATAACACTCAGAACAAACCCTGATGCACTCAAAGCCCAACAGCTCAAACAGAGCCCAGACTTTTCTGTCTGCAAACGTTTGTCCCACTTCTGCTCCAAAAAGTCCCAAGTTATTCTGAGCACATACTGGAAAAGGAATGCACTCAGAATGCCAAGAAACTTCAGCTCCAGTGCTCTGGAGCCAAGGAATTCTGCTCTGTAACTGTTTGCCCAGAGGCCCATTCTGTGTCTGTGCTTGATGCCCCAGCCCCTCCCCAGCAGCAGAATCCAGCTCTGGATCCTCCCTCGATCCTGGATCCCCCTCGATCCTGGATCTTCCTCAATCCTGGATCCTCCCTCAATCCATGGATCCTCCCTCAATCCTGGATCCCCCTCAATCCTGGATCCCCCTCGATCCTGGATCCCCCCTCGATCCTGGATCCTCCTTCAATCCTGGATCCTCCCTCCATCCATGGATCCTCCCTCCATCCATGGATCCTCCCTCCATCCATGGATCCTCCCTCCATCCATGGATCCCCCCTCAATCCTGGATCCTCCCTCCATCCATGGATCCTCCCTCCATCCATGGATCCTCCCTCCATCCATGGATCCTCCCTCCATCCATGGATCCTCCCTCCATCCATGGATCCCCCCTCAATCCTGGATCCTCCCTCCATCCATGGATCCTCTCTCCATCCACGGATCCTCCCTCGATTCCTGGATCCTCCCTCAATCCTGGATCCTCCCTCCATCCACGGATTCTCTTCCCAGGATCACCACTTTGGTGGATGTTCCTGCAAGAGTCACTCCTGGCTCTGATTTTCTCTGCTAGAACAGAGCTGTGCTCTGTAAACTCCAAACTTTCCATATTACAAGAACATTCTGAAATCTGTCACAATTTGTCATGCAGAGGGTTAATCACAGAATAATTGTTCTTTGTCATTGCCTTGTTTTTTAATTCAGGCCATAAAATTCCCAGATGTCTTTGGTGTCTAATCCTCATCACCATCAGAGTAAAACAAATATTTAATGTTGACTTCTTTGCACTAACCTCATCAGAGGTTATTTGTTATTTAACAAGGTTATAGTCATTCTATACCGAGAAGCTTTGGAGTTTTATTTCAAATTCTTTTTAAAACCAGTCTAAAAATCTTTATTGCCAGTAATACTGGAAATATTACTAATGTCAACTGCCTGCAATTAGGGCTAATTTCCAATTCTTCCATCACCCACTGAAGGACATGCATTCAAAAACCTCACCATAGATCTAATTTCACTGAATTTCAGGTTTTCAATTGCAGGGATTAGGACCAGACAGAGGCAAAATGCCACACCTCTCACAGAGTGAGGAAACATGGAATTATTCACTTGTGTGTTACCCTCTACAAACTGAATTGAATTGAAAAAACTTGTGAGAAGGTGGCAGAAAGGAGCTGGTGGATTGTGAGACGTGGCACAGAGAGCAGAGCACACACCCAGCACAGCACTGCTCTACAGCCTTCTATGAAAACAAATAAAGCTATTTTTAAAGAAACATTAAATAAGAAAGGAAGTTCAAACAAGAATGGGTGAGTTGAAGGCAGGAATCAGAGCAGCTGCTCACTGAGAGCCCAGCCTGGTTTATCACAGAGAAACTCCTGGCAGCTCCCAGGGCCCAGCAGCTCTGCAGCCTTTGCAAAGGGAAAAAACCCAAAACTGACTTATCTGCAAGTGTGAAGCCACCTCCTCCCTTTCTCTTCCCCTGAGCAGTGATTTCATTCAAAGGAAACTGTTTTTCCAAGAAAACAAAATCCCAGAGAGTACAAGTAATCAAACAGCTGTTTTGAGTGGCTGAAAAAGCTAAGGAAAGGGAAAAAAATCCACCTAAATTGTGAAATGTTTGTCTTTACAGCTGCATAAAAATTAACCTGAGTCCTGACACGAGAACCTGTGTGGATTTACCTTAGCTGAAGTTTATTGCAAGGCTAACAAAACACCAGACAAGCAAAGAAGCATTAAAGGGGTAAAAATCCTCCCTATACAGCACAGATCTGAGAATTCTAGAAATCCTTGGTCCCAAAGATTTCTGAAAAATTGTTTCAAATATTAACCAGTTAAAAGGAGCCCACTACAAGTTTCCCAAACTGGGTCAAAATAATAAAGTCAAAGTGCATCTGATAAGCAATGTAATACAGCCCAGTCTCTGCCTGCAAAAATAAAACAAAAGGAAAGGGAAGAACACCAGATGATCATTTCTTAATTTAACCAAAACTCTCAAGAGAATTTCTCCCAGATCTGACATACCAGAAGTAGTAAAAGAAGTTTGGATAAAGAGGGATAAAGACATTTTAGAAGCATCTCCCAGAACACTTTTTACTGGAGCCATCTGAGAGCAGCACCAAGGAAATCCCCACTCCCCCAAGTGGGAAATCTGCACTCTGCAAAGTCTAGAAGAAAAATGTTCCAGCCAATAAACAGATTGGAGGAAAATGAAAATAAATGAGAGAGTATGTTCAAATTCTGAACTCAGTCATCTTGAAATATGTCTTGAGTTCTAACAGTGAAAACCAAACCTGCTGAGAAAACTGCATGAGCAACCCAGCATGAGGCAAAGCCATTGCCTCAAACCAGCAGATAACAATCAATTTTGAATGTTTAATGAGCAGTAAGCTCATTCCAAAACTGAGTAATTAATAATAATCCTTTAAGGATGACTGTTTTGAGAGGAAATGGTTTAAGGTGAGCTAACAAAGCGATTCAAGTGGAAAAGCCAAGGGCTGAGATAAAGGAACAGAGGATACAGAAAGGAGTGGTTTGATGTCCCACATGTGAAAAGGGTCTGGCTGGATCTGCCCAAATCCTGGACCTTTATCTTGCCAAGCTGAAGGACTGGATGCAAGGCAGGATTCCCGGTGCTGCTGGAGGGTGTTTGCAGATAAGAGTGAAGGATCACACCCAGGCAGGAGTGAGAGGATCGATGGAACAAACACTCCCCCCTGTGCCATTCATTATCCAACTGCTCCCTGGGCATGCAGGAGCCTCGGGGAGGCTCTGCAAACCTTAAAGGCTCCCAGTGGCTCAAATATTGATGAGTATTGATGTTTTGCTCTTATTCAAAGGGCAAAACAAGTGACAAGGTGGTGATGGCTGCAAAAGCTTATCTGTAATGGTGTTCCACTCCTCCCAGCCCTGCAGTTTGAGAAGGGAGGTGGTTTGTGTTTTTAGGGGAGGAACAGGTCAGGGAGCAAAACAGAGTCAGGCCCTGATTAAATCCGGTTCAACCAGATTTAATTGAGGGCTGAGTGACAGGGACACTTCCTCCTGTCACCTCTGCCTGTCCAGCAGGGCACAGCTGGGGCCACCACCCCCAGGGCAAAGCTTTTCCTTCACCAGGCTGAGCACACCTGAACTGAACTTTTCAACACAGGGGTGGCACAAAACCGGGGCTGACAGCCCAAAGAACTTCCCTGCCACGATGAACAAAACCAGGAAAGGTGGGAATTAGGGAGAGAAACCAACAGCACATCCTGCAGAGGGTTCAGGATGTCACAAGTGCCTTTAGAAAGTGAATTTTTCATTTGGTAACTCAGTGTGAAGGTAAACTCTCAAGTCACAACCACCACACCCTGCCCAAATTTAGCTCTACAGAACTACTAAGGCCATCACTGCTACTTTAAACAGCCATTTCTTTGAGAAAAACACAGGAAAATGGGAAACAAAAAGCATCAGGTCAATGCTCACACCTGGAATTCTCTAAGAGAATTAGCCCAAGATAATTAGTGTCTATTTGCTATATGCTGACATTGACACACCCAGGGCAAAACCAGCCTGAGTTACCAGTGCCTCCCATGACCCCTGGCACCATTTGTAACCAACCCAAGTTCCACTTCAGCTGAAATTCCTTTAAAACTCAAAAAAAATACTTCAAAAATAATTAACTCAGGTCCCATGTTTAGTTGAGATCTGGCTCTTTCAGCAGGGAAAGGAATGTTTGTCAGCCCATCCAAGCTGCCTCTTAAGCCATTACCTTTGATAAGTCCCCACTGTGTCACACACTGCCCTGGAACAGTCACTGACCATTTTAGGATGATGCTATTTTTAGCCCTGTGATGCTGTTCTCAAGAAAATAATTAGCAGACTCGTCCTGCACATTTTCCTGCAACTCCTGCTCATCACTGCCCAATTCTCACTGAAAAGCTTTAGGAAAATGCTGTGGGATCCTCATGATGTATGGAAGTAAATTCATAATTCAGCAGAATTTAATTAAGTGCTTCTAAACCTCTGGAGAACAGGAATTGTTCCATGCTCATCCTTTGGGAGAATCAGATGGAGAGTCCCAAACCTGCTTTAAATACAAATCACCATTTTCTTCAGTGAAGAAATGAGTTTAATGACAGGAACAGCAAACCCTGGGTTTATTGTGGACAGACTCAGGACACTTCCTGCCCTGGCACAGGAAAATCCAATTATTCACTAATGGCACAATTATTCACTAATGGCACAAGCCTGGCATCTCTGCTGTGGCAATACCTTGAACAGAGAGCTGCTGTTGAACAAACCCCACAGATCAGAGGGGCCACTCTGACTAAAATGTGCTGGGTGACATCTTGATACAATCTTGTCATATTCTGGGAAGTAGAGAATTAACTCTGCAGCACTGAGGGTTTCTTTTACACTGCCTCAAAGTTGCCTTTGGGTGTCCAGCACATAAACCTAGAGCAGGAATTGCTCATGACAGTGATTCTCTCTCCCTGGATTTATTAAATTTGCTGAAGTACAGTGTGTGGAAACCACCCCCACGAAATCACAAATCACCAAAGTGAGAGGAAAGAGCTGCAAACTGTCACTGGGGCTTGGAAGAACTCAGTGAAATCTGGATCTGTGACATTTCAGAGCTCTTCAGACCAACCTCTGCCTGTGCATCACTTCTGTGGGACAGGAAAAGCCAGAGCTGTGCCTGTGGTATTTTATAACCTCATTTAGAGAGAGGGGCTGGGCAGATGAGCAGAGAGAACAACCAAGAGCTGCTCCAGCTTCACCCTGGGCTGCTCCTCCTTGGACTGAACCTCCCAGGAGCTGCAGGACCCAGAGGAGTTTCAGGTCAAAATCCCAGCCCAAAAGGCACCAGCTGGGAGCTTCAAAGGCTGGTCAGAATCACAGGATGTGCAGCTAAAACCACAGCCCGGGCTGTGAGCAGCACTGCCCACACAGGGAGGTGTCAATGAACACAAACTGCCCAGAATCTCCCAAAAACCAGTGCAGTCCTGAACCTCAGAACACTCAGGAGCTCTAGGGTGGGAACATTATGTGAGAGCAGAAGTGGGGCTGGAGTTTGTATTTCAGAATGATCTCTCTCCAACACAAGCAATGCACGAGGACAAGGCTGAATTCCCTGCCCTGGAGATGGGAGCCCAGTTTCTCCTCTGGGATCTGTGTCCTGATCTCCTGAGCTCCACACCACCGTGTCACCTAAGGCAGGAATCACCTCAGAAATCTCCTTAGGCTTACTTTGATTTTATTTTTAGATAAAACCACGTTTAAAAAAAAAAATTATTTCCTTCATTTCAGAAAAGCAGCTCTCCAAAGCACAGAGCAACAAAGTCCAGCCAAAATAGTAAAGTTCCAAAAGAGCCAAAAAACCTCTGAGGCTGGTCCAGTAGCACTGAGTGATCCCATCAGCTCCTCTCGGGAAAACACAGATATGACTTCACTCCTGGATTACACTCCTATATTTAGTTTATACCTAATATGGAGATTCAGTGTGTGCAGAACTCAGTCATTTCCTTTCCTCGGGTAAGTTCCTTGCCCTTTGTGTGGCCAACAATAGAAGGAATAAGTCTGAACTCTCAGAGAATTCCCACACAAAGATGTTTGTAATTAACAGTTTATGTTTTTCACTTTAGCAGAAGCAAACACCCTAAAAATCCACATTGTGCCACAAATGTATTTGACCTGAATTAAAAACCCCAAACTGCTCAAAGCACATTTTTAAAAATTAACTGTTTGTTTTTTGGGGTTTTTTTCCAGGGAAAAAAATAATCTAAATAAGGGATTTGAAGCTCCTGAAGTCAAACCTCTATTGAAACTCCTATGAAGACAACATTATTTTGGGTTTGGGTGTTTTTACTGTTAAAATATACACAAACTTGATATCACAAGAGAGGAACTAGCATCTATTTTAAGACTAAAACTATGTTATTCCACCCAGAAGTATATGCAGGGAAAAAAACCCAAAGCTGATTAGGACAATAAGCTGTTTGTTACAGGTTATTTACCAAGAACTTTGAAGATAAAAATCAAATTAGATGGATAACAAATACAGATGTAAACTATTTTTTCCATGAACCATCAATTTGCAACCAACCACCACCTTAATTAAATTTTGTTGTCTTAGACAAACTCAGTGCCTCCCCTGGCAGACAAAAACCACCTTGTTTTCTCCCACGCTGTCCAGTTCAGGCTTTACAAAACTGCACTGCTCAGTTCACTGGGAAAAGAGAACATCTACCAAAACAAGGCAACAAATCCAATTACTGCCAAGTACAGTTATCCAGTCTTAAAAGTCCTTGTGGATTTTTAAGTGGTGGGTCCAGCCTGGCCAGAAGCTGGGGTTGATGCAGGCACTGTTGCAAAAGCTTGCAGGCTTGTGTTTGTCACATCACAAGAAATGTTTCATTTAAACACAATCTGAGCACACACTGGTGAGAAAATAACAGCCCAGGGCTTTTTTTTTTTTTTTTTTTTGTCTCTTTGAGCTAATGAACACTTTAAAAAATCAAACTTTAGAGTCCAACAGTCGCTTCCCAGAGTACACAGCTTACTGTTTAGCTTGGAGTTCAAGGAATTCCCCAACTAGATTCTTCCAAATACAGATTTCTGGAAGGGACAACTCAGCCTTCAAAAATCCATGACCAGAGAACCAATGACTTGTCTGCTCTCCCCACTCCAATCCAGGCAGGCTCCAATAAAGAACTCCTTCCTTGGCCAAGATGAGGTCAGGGTAGCCATGGAAGGAGCAGACAGTGCCATGAGTCAGTCCTGGGAGGGGGATCATGACCAATTTCTCAGAAGCTAATCCTGTCCCAGTGCTACCACTGCCAGATTAGCAGGGCCTCCCACCCACTCCCTGAACTGATGCAAGCATTTCTGTATCTTGTTACTTCTCAACACTCAAGTACCTTTATGTCCACACAAAACTCTCTTTAAAGAGGCTCTCACTCTCTTTGTACATTTCCACAGGAGTTCTGGTGTTCCCTGGGGTGAACCCGTCACTGCACACTCACCCTGTCACAGACTGACACCCAAAACACCAGGACAAGGCTTGGACCCTCAGCTTTCCTCTATCCCTGACTCTGTCAGGCCCTCGAGTTTGCCCCATAACCTGTTCTCTGACACACAGACTTTTCCAAGCCCTCAATGCACACCCTGAGAAATGCCAGTAGGGAAAACTGAGGACAGATCTGTGCTTTGTAGCAGGGTCTGTGCTGCAGGAATGTGTCCATGGCACGTGTCCCACGGAGGGAGTGACTCACAAGCACCACTGGCCCTGGCCATACAGCCCAACCCTCAGCTTGAGCTGAAACTTGGGAATTCACAGCGTTTAGATCCCTCTGAGGGGAAAGGAGAAGTGCCTGAGTGTTAAGGCACATTTCAGCTGCAAAGTGAAACACAAATTCTCCTGACAGTCAGAGCTGTCTGGATGTTAATCACTGGGAAGGGGAGAAGGGATGCCAGGAAATACAACCATTACTCAGAAGCAATTCCTGACTGAAGGAAAGCTAACTCATCTGTGTAATCCCTCTGGAAATTATTGCCAGGAGGTTTCAAGCTTACTTACCAATGATTTGCAAAAAAAAAAAAATTAACATTTACACTTGAGACCATCTCTGTACTTTTAAACTACTCTGTACCAAGAGCACCAGATCCTGTATCACCAACCAGACTCAAATGAAAAAGCCAAGGATGTTTCTGGCTGTGAGGACTTTCCCAGGCAGAATTTAAAGGAATTACAGTTTGTTGGCTGGAGGAGAAAAAGGCCTGATTGATACCCCCTGAGCACAGGATATAACTAAATGGTTACACCTCAGTTTACAAAGGGCTCCTTTACAACACTCCCAAGAAACAACCCTCACATGACATTTTGCTGTCTGCACCAAGCACATATCAAAGACAGGCTGAGGAGGTTCTCAGCTGCTGAGGTTACATCAAACCCTCCAAGGATGATCTGGTGCATAAGGAGGAGACTTATCTAATAAGATTATCAAGCAATAACCCTGGCAAGACTATCTCTGAGAGGCAGCACTGCATGTCCCCAGTCCTGTTATTTCCTTGTAGTGATGTGCCTTTAAATTGTACAGCTACTTTGTGGGTGAAAAAAAATAAATAAAAATTGATGACAAAGAAGCTCAGGGATGGTTTGTTGTAACCAATGGACAGAGCTCCAAAGCTCCAGAGTGCCACAGCAGAGCTTACATAAGGGAATGAGCACAGGGTGAGACAAAGGCAGACCTGGATCCACACAAATCCATCCTGTGGAGCTGCTGCTGGAGATGCTCACATCCTCTTCCTGCCACAAAACTCACCCTGAGCCCGGAAGACAAACAGTTCACCTGCAAACCTCTGCTGGGTTCGGATACACAGAAACGAGACAAGCTTCTCTGCAATCACTGGGAGCGTTTCAGAGGGGGCATTCATTAAATGTGAAATCACAGCTTTTTCTTTTGTACTGACTGACAATTCAAAGGTAAACAGAGAGGAGACTTTATCTGATTTTCAACCCAGGTGCCCCATTTCGCAATGACATCTTATTTGAGAGCTGCAGAAACCCAAGGTCTGATTAATTAGCAAGTACACACACATCATCCAGAGGAGAGGGGAGACCTTCCTCACTGCTTCCCTCCCTCTGCTCCAACCCTTGCCATGCCAGCAGAGATACACAACCCTGAATTTCTCATTTGTGGTGTTTGTTCCCTTTAAGACTGAGCCTGCTGACCCTCTGTGCCTTCCCTCTGTGTTAGCAGAGGATGCAATCACTGAGTGCCCCCAGAACGCCCAGGGCTGAGCTTCCACAGCTCCATCCTCACACACTCCCCAACAGGAACTGCTCAGGCAGTTTTGTAACTCTGTCCTGTGATTTCTACAGGTGACTGGGTCTATTTGACCAAGTCACTTCACCACGTTTTTTATTTACAATAAAATTCCACATACCATCAATTAAAGCACAGCTATTATTCCAAGCGACCTGTCTGAGCTACACTCAAATCCCAGAGCTCAAGTTTCTCCAAGCACATCCACCACAGTGCAGCCTTCACTGCTCTGAAATGCCACTAGGGCACATAAAAATATTCCTGTCAGACAATGGAAGCCTCCCTCGTTAATAAAACATGGAATAGACAAGGAAAAGAAATTAAATCAGATACACCACTGGTTTTATCCTAATCAGCTCTCAAGAGAAAAGACTCAGAAAATATTTACACTTGGTTTAAGAGACCACAGGCAACCCACCGGCTCTGGAATAAAAAAGTGCTGAAAGTTTTCATTGTGACACCCAGAAACAGATTCACCACTGCAACAGATTTTCTGATCCTGCACGGAGTTCTCCCAGAAAATACAAGTTACAGCACACTGATACATTGTCTTGTGGGAAAAATTCGTATGAATTTTTGGTGACAACACCCTGACAGAATAATTCGGAAGGGAACGCAGGCGCAGCCGTGCGTGTGCCCCTCCCCACGCCGTGCCCATCCTATTTTGTTACTGATCACAATTTAATAAGGCTCAAACCCCGCAGTTCGGGCACGCAGCCAGAACCCTTTCTCCTGCTTCACAGGTTTGTTTCTCAAGCTTTAATCCCTACCTTTGTTTCATCTCGGGTCTGGCTGCTACAATCCTTTGTGCTCAGGTCATGCAGTCACCGCCCCTGGGCCGAGGTTGGGCTGAGCGCTCGAGTTTGGGCCAGAACTTTTCCACTATCTCTGCCTGAGGAGCTGCCCTGGCTAGCAGGGCACAGGGAGATCCCAGACACGGCTTGAAAAGTGATTTTCTGTGCGGAGAAACTCGCAGTAACTTCGGATTTTTTTTTTTTCTAGATTGCACCCACAACCACGTGGAAAAACTGTGAGTGTCCCATTCACATAGGAAAAAAATAATCACTAAAATTCAAATTTAGTGCTCTTCTAGACAGACACTGTTGGTTCTCTTCAATAAACACATTCTGCTAGCAATTTCTGAAGTGAGCATCCAAATGAGTCAGAAAACAACATTTTATTGGCTTTACAAAAATACTGTCCTGATAATCTTCAACAGCTTCAATAAAGTGTGGGACAGGCAGCAACACCCAGGTGAAAGAACTATTTTGTGTCTGTCTGCTGGGGCTGGGGTTTGTCCTTTTTACAGGAAATAACCTTTACCTGAAGATCGTGAAGGCAGGCAAGAATAACTTCTTATTTTAACCTGGACTTTTTCCTTAGGGCAGACAATGCTCAGCGTACAGCAGTCATCCATAACAATGGCAAAAGGTTTCCTTGAGGGAAAAATTCCTCACTGATAACCCCAAATTTAGCCTTCTTAAACCCATGCCAATAAAGAAACTTCAACTGAAAAGGACAGAAAAATTCCCTGATTTCCCCCTTTCATATCATCTCACAGTTTTATTGGTCCAATTCTGATTTAATCAGAATGAATACATATCTCTCAAAACTATTTTTATAGCTTCTTCCATGCCACTCCTCATGCATGAAATATTCTCTTTAAACACACCCACAAAGCTGGTTTCCCTCTACCCCCAAATCATTCTGCCATCAATCACTGCTCGAATTTGTTTAAAAACAAGAAAAATCGGCTGATGAACTTTAGGACAGATGAAGATAAATTGGCATCTTATATTAATGATCCACTGCTATAAATAATTCAAAGTAATCTGTAACTTAATTACTGCAGTTGTAAGTTCAAACTTCTACACTAAAAGCCTAAATATTCTGACCAAAATCAGGTCTGGAATTCTCCACTGCAATGTTCTCCCCAGGTCACGTTACTGCCTCTTGATACTATTATTAAGAAGTATGAAAAGAGGAAAAATTCAACACTTTTAGAATATCATTTAAGAAATAAAATCTATATTCGATAACTTATTTTCAAAGCTCTAGCTGGAAATTATCATGTTTGTCATCGCTGCTTTTACACAAAGCAATTCCCAAGTTCCCAGATGAAGAGATCTCTGATTTTTTCACCGCTACTGGAAGAAACTTCATCTGAAGAATTTAAATGCTTTTCTACAGAGGCTTTCATTAAAGGACGTTTAAGCACAGAAAGAGAACATTGCACGGATTAATTTGCTTTACTTTTGATACGAAGTAAAAGTAAGATGCTGCATCACCCAGAGCCCCGGAGGATGCAAAATATTGCATCATACAGCAATAAATGAATGCAAAACATGTGGAGATACCATATGGTATCTTTGCCAGATAAGGGCACTACAACACATGCTCATTCTTCTAGTTTGGCTAAAAACCCTGGCGTTACTTTACATATTCGCTTCCCGTCAGAAGAAGCAGACTTTTGTGGCGGGGAGCGAGGAGTAACTCGCGCTTTGGGTGCGTTTTTGCCGCCTTGCAGCGCTCCGCGGGCACACAAAGCCGAGCCAGGGCGGTCCATTGTGGCGCTCGCTGCTCGCCGTGTGCCAGCGCTGCCCGCGGTGCTGCCCTCCGCCCGGGGAATCTTCCAGCAAAAAGCACCCGGACCCGCACTTTTCCCCCCTCTCCCAACAAAAAAAAGTGACTTTGCTGGCCGTCCGAGCGCTATCGCCCGCTCCATCTGCGCGCCCTGACTCACGGCGGCTCCCGCACTCCCCTCCCGGCGCCGGGCACACGCCCTCGGCTCTCGGCTCCGCTTTTGTGCCCGGGAGCCGCCCCGAGCGCAGCCCCGGGCTGTGCGGGGGTGCTCGGAGGGGCTCCCCACGCAGTGCCGGGCGGGGAGGGGAGCGGGGTTCGCTCCCTGAGGGAGCCGTGAGGGGACTCGGAGCCCCCCGGGCGGGAAAGCGGCGGGAGGAAAAGGGAGGGGAGCGCCCAACGGTCGCGGCGCGCGCGCGCCCCGGCGCCCAGACGGGACGAGACTCCCCCCGCCCCACCTCCCCTCCCTTCCCCTCGGCCGTACCTTGACGAAAAGCTCGATGACCGGCTCCTTGTCGCCATCCTTCAGCCCGTTGACCGGCACGGACAGCGCCATTGCTCTCGTTGCTGCAGCCCCTGCCCTGCCCTGCCCTGCCCCGCCTCGCCCGCCGCTGCCACAGCCCGGACGGCGACGCCGCTCCGCTCCCCTCACCCGCCCTGCGCGCGACTGAGCGCGGCCCCGCCCCGCGCCCGGAGCCCGCCGGGGCCGCGCGGGGGTGGGCGGGGCAGCGAGAAGGGGCGGGGCAAACCGGAGGGGGCGTGGGCTTTTCGAAGGGACAATGCTGGGCAGCGCTGAGGGGCGTGGCCGCCGTGAGGGGGCGTGGCCGCCGTGAGGGGACAGTTCTGAGGGGCAGCGTCGGACATGGCGGTCGCGGAGTCCTCTCAGGGCCGGAGGTCCCCGCGGTTCCCCCCATGGCGGTGGGGACACCCCTGTGTCAGGCGTGAGGCACCGCCCGCGGCTGGTGGCGTGCTCGGTGACAACGTCTGGGAGCGGCCTTGGCGGGGCCACAGCCCTGTGGGTGTCCCCCTCCGCCACCGCCTCAGCCTCAAGTGAAAAACTTCCAATCTAGAAACTTCCCCCTCACAGACCACAGCAGCACGAACAGCTTCTTTCCTGGTAAGGGGAAAATTCCATCCCAGCAGGCAGCTGACTCTCCAGCCTAATTTTCCCCTCGCTATTAAGGTCAGGGACTGAGGAGAAGGACAGAAAAATGTGCGGGAGAATTGGATGAGACATCAGAAAGAGAGGAAAGCGCGCTTTTTCCAGCCTTTCCACCAGAACAGCAGAGCCGCCATCACATTTTCCCCATGCGGCTTCACGCCTGCAGAGCCCGGCCCTCGGCAACAGAGCGGCTTTCATGGCTCGGCGCCTCCCGCCCTTGCTCCCAGTCCTCGCCTTCCTTTGGGAAGGCCAGACTCTATTTTTAATAGTCTGAGTGCAGCTGCACCTGAGCGTCTCGGCAGAGCCGTTCCCAGGGCAGGCCGCGGCTGTGGCATGGCCCGAGGTGGCACAGAGTGACTTCAATGCCGTCTGTGACCCGGGATGAGCCTCCCTGTAATTTGTAATTTGTACCCAAATGCAGCCCGGGATGGCTCCGCATGCAGTGGTTACCAACGGAGCGCTCGCTGCTGATAACAAAACCTCCTGTCTCCCCAGGCGTTTGCTGCCCTCGCTTCTGCATAACCGGATGTCTTTACGCAAATATCAGCTTTGAATGCCCTTGAATTCATCTGGAGCAGGAAAAACTGCTGCGAGCCCCTCTGTGGAGCTGATAGGACCGTGCCACCGATGTGACAAAGTCCTTTTGATTCCCATTCCTGCAGCTTCTGGAAGGCCCCAGCTCTCGAGAGCCAGTGGAATATCCGTCTGTGTTTGGTTTAGAGTCCAAGGAATCTCGCTGATTCATGGGGTGGGACAGTCTGGGCTGGAATCGGTGTGTCACTGGAACCAAACTGATGTGGGGCTGTGCAGTCCAGCCCTAGCCAGGAGCCTCCCTTGGTAATTACCCGTTAATTAATTGCAGCCTGTACCACGAAGGACACTGTCCCACCGTTGTTGTTGTTGGAACGTGGGTTCCAACAGAGGGGAAGGAAAGAAATTTCCCTTAAATGGGGCTGTCCCAGAGACTCCACAAGCATCTGTCTTAGGCTTTGCATTCACTTTTTTTTTGCACGGCAGAGTAAGAAATTTGCACCAGTTGAGGCCAAATGTGGATTCAGGGACTGGTTTAACGAGGGGCAGAAGAAAGTTGGATCTGCTCAAAAAGGCAGGAGCTGAGTCTTTATTCTGGGAAAAGGAACACTGAGCCAGGTACTCCCCCTCAGCCAAGGACCAAGACTCCCTCTCTGCTTCACCAAGAAGTTGAAAATCCCAGGGTTTTGTCCAACTTGCAGTAGTTTCCAAGGCTCCCCACAGCACAGACCCACCTGCTGGAGAACAGGCAGTGGTTTAGCACAAAGAAACAGCTCTCCCACAGCGCCCACAAAAGTGGGTGTAGAGCAACAAATTTGAGGTCTGTGAGGCACTCGGGGCCTTTTTATGTTTCCCAGCCCCACAAAGGAGCTGCCAGGGCTGTTTTTCCCTCACCACTGCTGCACTTCTGCTCTAACAAAAGCTCTCCCCTGCTGGTATCTTGCAGAGCAGCTAATAGCTTATTTCATTTATACCCAGCTGCACCAGCCCTGGCTCTGCTTTAATATCTTCTCAATTATTTCACTTTCAGATGACATTTTCCTCGTTTCCAGCTGCCACTTACCAAACCCCTCATGCTCCCCATTCAAATAAAACCTCTAGCAATGCTCAGCCTGAAAGCTCTCAATTCTTTCCTCCTTTAGTAATTGCTGCTTGTATCATTCTGAATTTATTTATTTCTTCTTTATAACACTTAGAATTAATTTGTCCACGCTTTACATAATAAATCACCAAGTGCTCCTAACAATCCATAGGGAAATGAGCATCACCCACCTTTAACAGCAGTGAGGAATGAGTCAGGGAAGTTCTGGGAGTTACTCAAAGCTGAATTTGCACCAAGCCACAGAGTGGGAACAAAGCAACTCTGGCCCCCCACGTGTGCTCAGTGGGTCACTCCCTCGATATTATTTTATGCTGCATTCAGGAGCTTCGTTCCCATTTGGCAGAGCAGCAAAACAACGTGGGATTGTTTCGCTTCTCCCGCATTTTTGGCCTTTCTGCAGCAGTTTTTCCATCTCAAACTTTCCAAGTGCTTTTGAAACTGGAAGCATCAGATGTTAAAGATATCAAAGCAGGCTCTCTCCTGCCCTGGCTGTGCGTGTTCCTCCAGTGGAATTTGCTGCCACACTGACCCTGGTGCCGAAAAATGGGTTTTTATTTCCACAGGGGATTTTTCAGGCACGGGAGGAGCTCAGCACACAGGTCATGTTGTCACTCAGCAGGACACATGTCTGAACATCCCATTTTTTAAATTATAATGAAACTGCTGTGAGAAGAAAGATGCTGAGGAAGTTTGGGGAAGAGAGCACCCAGTGCTGGCTGTGCCTGGCAGCAGGAGGCTGTCCTGACTGTCGGGTTCATTAGAGCTCCTGAAAGCCATGCTGGACACAGCTGGGAGAAGAACCTGCCCAGGGACACCTATTAAAGGAAAGGCAGGACAGTCACACCCTGCTATAAATACCAGCACTCCCATTCCACAGCTAATTTGGGATCCTGGGCTGGGATGCAGCAGTGGAAGTGCAGCCACAGCCCTCATGGCACAGATGCTCTGCTGAGCTGCAGAGTAACCCCAGGAGCTCCACGGCACCGAGAGGGATTTTGGGCTCCATCCACCACCTGCCTCCTGGGAGGGATGAATTTGTTGTGGTTCATTCCTCTTTTATTGCCCCTGTGTCGAGCAGAGTTTGGGTTGGAGCTGCTGGGAGCTCGCCAGATTTCCAAGGAGTGCGGGGGAAATCCAACTTGTGCCGGTGTCAGACTGTTTGCAGTTTGCTGTGATTCCCAACCAGCTGTCCCTGGATGGCTCATTTTCCTCCGGGGTGGCTGCCAAACTTTAGGATTAGCTGCAGTGAGCAGCTGAGGACACGAGTGGAGCTGCCCTGGAGCTCACAGCTGCCACTGGGGAGAAACCCATGGAAACAGCTCAGTGCTGTGGGCTGAGGCAGAGTTACCCCAGCACAGGACACATCCCGTGTCATTGTGTGGGAAGGTGACCTCATCCCACAATTTCTGGGTCACTCCTGTGCTCCATGGTCCCAGTTAGCACCGCTCAGAGGCTGGAGGACTCCATGTTTCTAGGAAAGGTTCATCAAGAACTTTCGGTGGCAGTAATTGCACTTGGAGTCATTTAACAAGCAATGGCCTTTCCGTGCTTCTTCCTTTTTGGTTACCCCTAGTTACTGGCATATGGTCCTTTCCCCAGGGAGCTGGATGGTAATTAATGCATTTTGTGGTTAAATGTTTGGACTCAGCATCTCAGGGCGTCGGAGAAGCAGGGAGGGGACAAAGCAGGCATTGTCTGCAGGTTTCCCTCTGCCCTGAATCCCCTCCACCCAGGCACCAGGGGCAGCTTTTTGGGAATGCTGACACAGGCAGAGTTTTCACCTCACTTCCTTTGGAACAGGGGGAAGTTGAAGTGCTGGTCACCTCCCTGCCTTTGGAGGTGATATCTGAGGAGGGGGAGAAGGAAAGTTGGCTCCCAGGACCACACACAGGAGTAATTGAATGCCTGACTCTCCCCTTTCAGCAAGAGGCTGTTGCCTTGCTCTGCCCGGGGTTTCTCGCTGCCCTACTTTCCAAATTCAGATATCAGCCTGTCCTCTGCTGTGAGCATCAGGAAATAAAGATTTGGACTTCTCCCTTCTGCAGGAAGAGACCAGGAAAAGATAAAGAGGCAGAGATGGAGCTGGGTCTGAGTGCTGGGAAACTTTCCCATGGCAGCACTGTGCAGATGCACACACACAAGGAGTCCTTCAATAAAAACCCCAAATCCACTGCATTCCTGGTTTGAAAAGTTATTTGGAAAAGAGAGAGAGAAAAAAAAGATAGTTCTGTGAGCCTGATTAAAATCTGTATTTCCCCACCTTTATGTATAGAAGTTGCTTGAAAGTAAATAAATTCAGATATTGGCTGTTTTCTTTTAAGGTTAGTCCCCAGGTGATTCAAAGACCTGGGCTGATAAGGAGATTGGGTGAAGAAAAAAGCACTACACAACCTGCTTCTCCCAAAATAACAACCCCAGCTTTGCCTGGCTGAGGTTGATTAAGTGGTTAAATCAGCCACAGTCCCTGCAGCAGCAATCAAACACTGCCACCAGTGAGGTTTCCTGCTGAACTCCCACCATCTGAAAAGCCTGGAAGTCGCTGGTAGCTGGGGGCTCTCCTAATGAACCCTGCCCATTATATCCCAGCTGGGATTCAGCACCGTGGACTGCTTCTGTCACAGAGCTGAAATGGCAGAAATTCTGTTTGCTGTGGGGTTTTAATGAGCTGCAGGGTCAGAGGGACCTGGGCAAGGGGGCTGTGGAAAGGCAGGGCTGGCTCTGTGTGCTGCCTGTGTCTGTGTGTGGGGAATGGGGAGCAGCAGCTTCCAGCCACCCACCATGGACCTGCAGGGATCACTCCAGTCAATGACACCCAGATGCTCTGGTTCCTCTCTGAGGTACAGCCCAACATTAGAGAGAAAAAGATCTACAAAAACACCAAGTCCAACATAAAACCTCTTTATCTCCAGGCTGGCTTCATCCAAAGCTCTGAGTATTAGGGAAAAACCCTTCCCTGGGCGGGTGGGCAGCCCTGGCACAGAAGCTGTGGCTGCCCCTGGATCCCTGGCAGAGCCCAAGGATGAACAGCCTGGGCCACTGGAAGGTGTCCCTGCCCATAGCAGGGGTGGAACTGGACCATCTTTAAGGTCCCTTCCACCCAAACCATTCCATGATTGTCTGACTGCATCAGATCAGATAACCCACCCCAGTTTAGGGCAGGACTGTCACCTCCACAACTCCAAACCACTGCTGTACAGCTGGGCACCATCTGAAGTGTTCCATCTCTGCTCTGCCTGTGGGGTGAAGCTGTGCATCCCAAACTCCCCAGGCTTTCCAGGAGGTTCTTTGGGCAAAGTCCAGAGCTGAGATGAATGGCATCCATGCCAAGGAACAAAGGGAACACCTCTCCCAGAGCCACCCTGCTCCGCACCGATGGCGTAAATGCTGCTCTGACTCAAGCAGTGACATGATGAATGTGGGGTTTATTTCCTCCTACCTGAGTCACACTGGAAGGAGCCAGATTTTTTTCCAAGTACTCAGGACAGAAAAGGAATTGTGGGCAGGAGAAGAGGCCAAGATCTCGCAGTTCTACCAGGATTTAGAAATAATCTTTCTGATAAAATTATTTGCATTGCAGCAGCACGTAGAGTGCTCCAGCTCTCCAAACACAGGGACAGAAACTCCTCCACCTTCTCCAAACCTCACAGCCTGAGGCACTGCCAAGGGAACAACATCCCAAATCCCTGAGATCCCCACAGAAGGACAGGGAACTGAAAAAGCTGCTGCAGTCCCCAGCAAAGCCACCGTGCCCTGCAGATGGGGAGAACAACAACAATCCTGCAGGGCAGGAGCAAAGAGTTCCCAAATCTCCCCATCTCTCTGCTCCTTATCTGCAGCACACACTCGACCTGCTCAGGCTGAAATTCTGGTATTTCAGATCACTGGGTACTTGCTTTTGCAATTTTAATTATCACCTCTTTACCCCGGTGGTTTGTCTGTGTAATGGCTGCTCTAAGGCTCTTCGGGCACCTAATGAGTGACAATAAGGGCCAAAAATTTAGGCACAAACCCAGGAGAGACAATTGGTGACTGGAGCCACCCCTCTGCCCCACGGCACAGCCAGGGATGTCCAAACCCAGCCAGGCTCTCAGAGCATCTCTGAGTACCAAGACTGTGGAGATTTTAAACCCTTTGCTTTTATCCCAGCTGATCAGTGCAGCAAGGTGGGCAATGGGATGGGAAGGGGTGGAATTGCCACTGAGAGGGTTAAACCACGGGCAGCTGCTTCTCTAACCCTGCCCTCATCAGCTGCACAAGAGGTTTCCATGATTCAGGTTTCTTTCACAGATTTAAAACTCATTCCAGATAAGCAAATGAGCAATTAGCAGCACTGCATCTGTGATGCCATTAAAATTCAAATGGTGCCCTGGCTGCTCATTAATAGTGGGATGTGCAGTTGGGGAGGATAAACCCAAATCCTCTGCTGGCAGCAGGGGGAAGCCCCTCTCTCCACAGCCCCCTTGTCCTGGGGTTGGCACCAGCAGGGCCAGCCTCTCCTCTGAGCTGCAGGAAGAGTCTCAGTTATCAAACACTCATCACAGGAGCTTCATCAAACCCTTTATCAACAGGAATCTCTGTTACATCACCGGGAATGCTGAGGGCATCCCAGGAGGATCCCCAGCTCGGCCCCTCCCTGCCAAAACCCCCCCGAGGTGGGCAGGGAGCAGGGACTGATGGACACAGGCTGCAGTGTCCCCTCTGGGCAGGAGGGGAAGGGCTCAGGGTGAGGGCAGGGGGAAGGAAACAGAGCTGGAGAGGAGCCAGAGCTTGGGAGGGGCTCTGAGCAGCAAAACCTGGGGCTGCAGCAGCTCCTTGGCTGGGATGGAGACCCTGGGGTGACTCAACTCGAGGGATGCAGTGGCTGAGAGGGTCTGACCCCTCGGGATGGGGAAAGGCTTTTTTTATCCAGTGGAGAAATTCTCCTTGTGGTGAGCTGGGAACCCACAGAGCACTGACACAAACCCAGCGAGTGCAGATCAGATCAATCAGCCCCAGCTCTCCCCCAGAACATGCAGATTTCTCCCTTTTCACACAGCTCCCCTCACTTATCTCTGTCCTGGATAACAGCAGGTGTCCCCTTTCCCTCTCTGGAAAGAAGAGTTGAACTGAAAGCGGAGTCTGCCTGCAGCCACAGGGACGGCTCCCTTTATCCTCCCCCATAAATAATAGAAGATTCATTCACAGGCTTGTAATAGATTAAAAATAAATAAATAAAAAAGAGCTCAATTTTGTTTTGCCAATCATGCACTTAATGTAATTTTCCCTTCTCATCCCCTTGTGCCGGTGCCTGTGGACTCACAAAGGTTTTAATAAGCTGGAAAGGTGCCAAACCATTTCTGTCTCATTAAAAAAATATCAGCACGGTGACAAAAGTAATTTTTTTCACATCAGTAGTCAAATCCACTTGCTGAATTAAAATCCAGCTGACAGGGAGACTATCAATTTTTAATGGGAGCTTCCTCCCTCCTGGAGAGGGGAAGCCTGGGGGGGGTTTATTCTTAAAAGGGATCCACATTTCACATTTCAAACCGTTCCACCAGCTTTGGTTTCATCTGAAGCTCGACTTTTAAAGCCTGAACGAGGAATTACAAAAAGCCCCCCACCAAAAAAAAACCTCCTGAGAGCTTCCCAGGCTGTGCCCCCACAGAGGGTCAGGGCTGAGCTTTGTGCACTTGGGGCAGCCCGGAGCAGGACACGGCTCAGGGGTGGGGACAGAAGGCAGAGGAAGCTCTGGCCGAGCAGATAAGGACAGCACGTGCCCTGGAGAGTCCAGCCCCTCACGCTGACCCTCCTCTCCAGGGGCTGATGTCGGCAGCAGAATCAAATTCCATTTATTTCATAGCCACAACAATTTACACGAGCTGCAGCTTTGCCCCTGGACTGAACACAAAGCCACTGTGGGGGAACTGAACAATTCCCTACAATTCCCTTCCCCCAGCGCTGCTTTCCCAGGACAGCTGTTTTCCGTGTTTTCTTTGAAGTGAAACAGAAAGACCCTGAACTTCCCAGGGATCTAGAGCATCCCCCTGGATCAGCACAAGGACCAGCCCGTTGCCAAAAGGCCCTCGCCAAAAGCAGCCTGAGCTCTCAGGATCTGCCGGGCATCCCCCCCGTTTCTCCTGTGGCTCCAGGAGCCGCAGCCCCGCTCCCAAAGCCCGCACTGACCCCGGGATTGCCCGGGGCAGCCACATCCTGCCTTTGTGTGGGAGGAACCCACAGCCCCTGCTCAGCCCCTCGGCCCGGGGCAGCTCAGAAGGATTCCCGACCCCAGCCCGGCCCAGAGGTCAAGTGCCACACCTGGCCCTGGGAGGTGTTCACCACACAATTCCCGATGGATTGATCCCGAAGGAGAAACACCACGATTCGTACAGGATCTGCCACAACACGAACACTAAAGGTAATTAATGGTTGGTGATTAAAACACCTTGCACTGAAGGCTCAGCTGCGCTCCTGGCACTGACCCCAGCCCCCCGCACTGACCCCAGCCCCGGTTTGGGAGCCAGCACGTTCCCTCCCCATTTCTAGGATTATCCAAACCCCAAAAGAAGCTCGGCACGACCCCAAAGCACGGCACAAAGGAGCGCGGGCCCCGCGGCCGCGTCCCCGTGAGTCAGCCCCGCTCAGCGCCGGCTGCGGCTCATCCCTGACTCACTGCCCCGGGAGCTGCCCGGCTCCCATTACAAAATCCGACACTCCCAGCTAAGGAAGAATTTCGCACTTTTCTCTCCCTGGGAGATGGGCTGGAGCCACACAGCTCACGTTTGCTGCTCAGGCACAGCCCCTACACACCAGCAAACCCCAGAGGAGGCACTTTGTGGCTCTTGATTTTAAATAAAACACTGGGAAAAAAGGGAAGAAAAACCCAAACCCTCGTTTCCAGCTCCATGACAAACTGTGATCCTCATCCCTTCAGGAACAGCTTCCAGTCCATCCCCAGCCCAGTGAGACAGAGCCAAAGCCACTTGGGGGTGTTTAGGTACAAACCTGCAGTGAGAACTGGGGACCCCTCTGAACACCATCTCCCTCTCTATATTGGTTGTTCTCCTACTTAAAGAGCAATTAAAATTAACCCCACTCTTCCCAGCCATCTTCCCAAGGCTTAATCTACAGAATGGGACATATGAAAATAATTCACCACATATCTGCCTGCCTGCCTGCAGAAGCAGACACAAACCATCACAAGTGAACCAGAAGATCTTTAACCACGTTGGATGTTCCCTGAGCTCTGCTCACAGCAAAAGGAAACGCTCTGGCTCAAGTCAGAACTAAACTGAACAAGTGATAACAAAGCCAAGCATTTCTTTTCCCCAGATCCTGGCTCAGAACAAACCCAGGGCTGCAGAACAGCCTCAAGTGGCACAGGCAGGAAGGCGCCCAGTTCTGCTGGACTTTCAGCAGGGACTATCTGACCCCTGAGGCAGAGGGGGCCCAGATAAAGAGTGTTTGGTACAGGACATCCTCTGCCTCCAGCCAGGGGGGGAACCATCCCCAGCTGTTGTTTCACACCCAGCTGAAGGGACTCCAGCACTTCTAGCCTCTCTGAACTCATTCAGGATTGTTGCATAAAGTTCAAAAGTCAAACTGCTGATTAGTCTGGGAATAAACAACTCCCTATCCCATTGTGTTGAGATTCAATCATCTTTTTACTGTCCTGGAAGAGATATAATTACTTCCAGTAGTAATTTATTGGAATGAGTAAGACCCTATTTAAGAGAAACACAATTCCATTGAATTGTCAGTGCTTTGAGACATTGCTGACACCCACAGTGGACTTCAAGCAGGCAAACCAAGGTTTTATGAGATGATCCTGTACTAAATCATAAGTAATGACACACAACAGCTGGAATGGAACTCCACCAAAACACAGCTCTGTGCCCTGCTCCTCCCAGAGCTGCTTTTACTCCAACACACAGAGATTTGCAGTTTGGTGCTGCAGGAATGAAGTCAGAGTGCAGAACTGCTCCTCCAAGCCCTCACTGCTCAGGACATGGATTTGTGTCAGGTGAGGGAGGTTTTGGGATGGCTCCCAGGACAGAACTCTGCCCTGGGCTCCCAGGGAGCAGCAGCAGCACAGTTCTGTGTCCTGGGGCAATTCAGGGTAAATCCCTCAGCTCAGGGAGCTCCACACAGCACTCCCAGGCAAATTGCCAAAGTCACACAAGTGGAAAAATTTAACAATCCAGGCTTGAGTTTCTATAAACTTGGAACTGTTGCACACACACACCTGCCATTGTCTCACCTGTTGACACAACAAACATCTTTCTTCAGAAGCAGCTACAGAGACTGACCAGTGACTCACCTCAGCCTCACTCCTGAGGACTCAGTTCCATTGCAACTACACAGCCCAATTAAACTTTCTGTGGAGTTGGATACAATTAGTGCAGCAAGTCCCTTACCTAGGCCCTATGTCTGTCACTTCACAAGGGTGGCCTGGGTCAAGAAGCCAAAATTCAGCATGAGCAGGTCCAGGATAACAAGAAGTGAGATCCAGGCAGCTCCTGCCTCATCACACCGGGCACTTGCAGGGTCATTTCTGAACTACAAGGATTTAAAAACAGAGAGAAGAGGTTAACCAAGAAGCTGGGATGGAAAAGGGATCAGACAAGTTAGGGTTTGGGTGAGGGGAGCTCAATCAGAGGATCAGGAGTGAACTCTGTGGTGTCATGAACAGCAGAGACACAGATGGAACCCAGCCCAGCAGAGATTCTGTGCAACAGCAGGGACAGCTCAGGAGAGGAGAGGGCTCATTATCCCAACTGGTATTGAAATGAAATGTTAGCACTTGAATGGATAAGTAGGAAGGAATTAAAATACTAAGCTAAACACAATTTAGAAGTTATACTCTTTTTAAACACTGCATTTAATTGCTCTTTTAAAGCCTACACCATTCTTTATGGACAGATGAAAAACAGAGGGAGCACCAACAATAGAAACTCCAAGGGAGATGGGAAGGTGGAGGGAAGGTCTGGCCCATCCAAACCCAGCAGAGGTCCTTTATCAGTCCTGGAGGCAGGAGATGGAAATAGGTGTGAGGGAAGATAAGCACTGACTCAGGTCCTGAATGTATTTAAAGAACTTCTATTAGTGCTAAGATTAAAAGGCACTCAGAGGTCACCAAACCCGAGTGGAAGCAAGATGGGGATGATAAAGGAGGAGGCATTAAACCCTGGGGAGCTGCTGCACCCCTGCAGGCACAGGGACATCCAGGGAAAACCCAGGGAATGAGGATCAGCACGTCCCAAGTTCAGGTCTGTGGCTCCACAAGCACCAAACTCACCCAGCTGCACTTTGAGAAATGCCTCTGTCCAGAAGCTTCTTGGAGTTTATCACATTTTAATAACAGCTGATCCTCAGCACTGCAGCTGCTGGAGGAGGTTTACAAGCACTTGAGCACACAATGATATTCATGTGAAGAAACAAAAGATTCAGCACAGAGGGAAGTGCAGGAGCTGCTCTGAAACCTCCCCTCCCTGCCAGGACCTGGAGCAGCCCTGCCTCACCTTAAACCCTGCACAAGGACAAGGAAAGACTCATCAATCTGCACCTTCACTGTGACATCACAGCTGCTGCAGCTGCAGCACAGAAAGAATTCAAAAGCACCTTCCAGAGGAACCTCAGGCTTCAGAACTGAGCTGATTTCACAAACACAGCTTGAATTTTTACAAGAATTCACAGCAGCAACCCAGCAAGTTTCCAGTGGGATTAAAAGGGGGTTGGGACTGGATGGTTTATAAGGTCCTTTCCAACCCACCCCACTCTGTGACTCCATGATTATGGAAAAGAAGGGAGTCCCTAGGATTCCTCTCACCACTACAGCTCCTTCTCCAAGTTAATCAAACCTGCTGTTCACTGACTTGCTCTGAGCAGCAATTTTCACAGCAAATACTCAGTTTGAGCTTCCCCATCCTCTCAGAGCACTGCCCAGGTAAGGCTGTGGGACTCCTGCTTGGCAAGAACTCCATAGCAGCATCACTAATTAAAGGGCTTTTCCTGCTCCCCCAGGTCACTTAAAAGCCCCAATTCTTCCAGAGCCAGCAGAGTGGATCAAATTCTTTCTCATCTCTGAGCAGTCATTAACCCTGCACAAAACAAAGCTGATTAGCAAATGTAAATGTCCAGATAAAAATAGCCAACATCTGTTTAAATTTAGAAATTTATTTTGTTTAATCCACAAGCTTTATATAGCTTTAGTTAAAAAAACAAAAACAAAGAACAGTGAAAACATGACAATATCCAAAGTTCAGGTTCCTCTAAACTTTCAAAGAACACAGCTCTGAAAGTTGCTCAGACCATTCTGAAGAACCGTAACGAGACAAGATTTATGAATGGGGCAACGACAGCTCACAAACAAAATTTATGGAACTGAAGGAATTATTATTTTTTTTTTCTGGGATTGCTGATCATGGAAACTGCCCTTTAAAAAAAGAACATAAAAATACAAATGAAATTCCAGTGTTCCAAATCAACATGTTACATCAATATAAACCCACAGTGTCCTGGTAAACAACATGCTTTCATTTATGTACCACTCTAAATTGCTATTCTTGATTGGCTTGAATGGAGACTATACAGGCAACAGTAGAAAGCATTAAAATAGAGATGTACTTCCTTGAATTCTGCAGTGGTTTTACTCCTGGGCAAGCCTACAAACCACAAAGGTTAGTAGCATCATGTAAGTGATACAAAAGAAGTCAAATGAGACCCTCACAAATTCTGCTCAAGGCTCTGTTGGATTTCAAAGAAACAAGGGAACTGACGGTCATGTTTCAAACCTCCAAAACAAATTCCTACTGCTTCTAAAAAGTCTCACTCTAAATGAAATTATGCTGACTGTCAATGAAAGAATGTCACTAGTACACTGTGGACACCTTTTGTAATGTAAATCCATGCCCTTTGTACATGGTGAACCTCAACCTAGCAATTATTACAACAAATGTTATATTCTAAAGCTCAAACACATTTAGCAATTTGAAATTGAATTCTGAGTACAAACCAAATAAAATGTACATTATATCAAAGGGTTGGCCTAGGAGGGGGGGGACACCTGCGCCTTCCTCATGGACCTCAGGGCCTTCTCCCTCAGGTGCTTTTCTAGGTCATCCAGGTTGTCCTCGGGTTCACTTTCTGTCTCCTTCAAACAAACACAAAGAGTTGCTTCAAACACCCCAGGCCAGCCAGGCTGAGCCCTCCCAGCACTGCAATCCCCACATGGAATCACACACCCCAATCCCAGTTTGGAATTAGGGCTGCCAGAACAGGGCAGGGCAGGCCACACACCCACCCTGTTTGCTCACACTGGGCCTTTACAAAGCCCCAAATTCTCACCTTTTTGGGTTCTGTCTCTGTTTCCTGCTCTCCCTGTGCTGAGGTGGTGTCTGCTGCAGCCACAGCAGCAGCTGCTGCAGCTGCTGCTGCCTTCTCCTTCTTATGCTTTTTGTGTTTCTTGTGCTTTTTATCCTTTTTATGCTTCTTATCCTTCTTTTTCTTCTTCTTCTTGCCACCACCTTCTTGATCTGAATTCTGTAATAAATAATTCCACAGATGTTACAACTCATCTCTAAGGCTTTGAACTTATCTGGCAAAGAATGGAACTGCCCCTGGGAAACACCTCAGAAGAAGAGGTGAAGATCCCAAACAATCTGTTCTCTTCCCACTGGGAATACTCTGAGTTTGCATACACGATACTGAGCACAAATAAACCCCCCTCACTCTGCAGACCATGAAATTCATGTACACTCAGGAGATGGGACAGACTTTTCACCACAAGTCTGATTTTCTATAAAACACCATTTTCTTCCACACTTGGAGATGCTAAGCTTGAAAAATTTTAATGTTACAAATTGTTTTTAGAAATTTTTGGCTATGAAGAATGACAGTTTTCCCCCCCTGTGAATAACCCTGGGGCTGCCCAGCCTGCCCTAGAACCCAAAGCAGAGCTGCTTCATGAGCAGACAAATACCCTGGCAGGTGATGGGCTCTGAGTTGGGCTCTTGGCCTTTTTTGCAGGTGACCAGTTTGCAGAAGGAGAGCGAGAGCGGGCAGGAGATGCAGGTCCTTGGTGTTTTTTGGGAGCTGTCTCAGGTGACCCTGAGGCAGAGCGGGACGAGGACACGCGCCGGGGGCTGGGGGTGGAAGCCCTGGGAACACAAGAGAGTCACAGTCAGGGGAGACACAAAACAAGGGAGTATCAGCACAAGAGCCAAATCAACACCTGTGCTTTAACATGGTCAAGCTGCACTAAGATTTAAATTGATTTTTAAAAAATAGATTAATTACTTTGCTGATGTGATAAAAAAGGCAAAACAATCCAACAGCAGAGTGGATCCATAATGCAGAGGGATAATGCAGCCTGAAATCTGTGAAACAATCCTGCTGCTGCTGCTGAGAACTGATTACTGCCTTTCTGGTTTAAGTTATTATCACATTAAAAGTCAAAAGAACAGCAATGCTATTTCATTGTGCAAGGCTTTCCTTCAGCTACATTTTCCTTCTGAAAAAATTCATAAGCCAGCACCACACTTTTCACTGTCTGCTCAGAAAAGCAGTATCTCACTAAAGATGAAAATAATTACAATTTTAGCAGTTTATCATGAATGGCCCATTATGGAATTATTTCTGAGCTAGGGAGAAGTGTTGGTCCCCTTCCACAGTTAGTTTTAAAGACTAAGTTAGGTATTCTTTAAAGCCAGCAAATAAAGGGAAGGATCTGGAGAGAGCTCGTGGCAGCATTCCAGAGTCTTATAAAAAGGAGGGAGAGGAGCTTTTTATGCAGGCAGCACACAGGGGAATGGCTCCCCACTGCCAGGGGGCAGGGACAGGTGGGATATTGGGAAAAACTTCTTCCCTGTGAGGGTGGGCAGGCCCTGGCACAGGGTGCCCAGAGCAGCTGTGGCTGCCCCTGGATCACTGGCAGTGCCCAAGGCCAGGCTGGACATTGGGGTTTGAGCAGCCTGGGACAGTAGGAGGGCATGGCAGGCACCCCATGGCAGGGGTGGCTCTGGAGGGGATTTAAGGTCCCTTCCCACCCAAACCATTCTGGGATCCTATGATTCCTTAACTACTTTCACTGCATTACAACTACACAACAACCCCATATCAAACCCAAAGCAGACAAGATGAATTATTTTACTTTGTTTTCTTGGGTTCTGGCGTTCTGGACACCCTCCTGATGGGCCGGCTGCTGGGGGAGGGCGACTGCCTCCTCTGCGGCGACGCCGACGCTCCCCGGCGCGGCGGCGCGGGGCTGGACGAGGGGTGGGAAGCTCGAGGCCGTGGTGAAGGTGAATGCCTTTTGTTTTGGGGTGGAGAACGTGTTTCCCTGTTGGATCTGCTGGGAGGAGACCCCTTCCTGTGCTTGGAAGATTCGGAAGGGGAGCGCCGCTTTGCAGTCGGGGAGCTCCTCTGTTTTGGCGGTGGGGAGTGGGAGACTCTGCGCTTGGACTGGGGGGAAGGGGAGGCCCTTCTTTTGGGAGGGGGAGGAGGAGAGGCTGTTCTCCTCTTGGGAGGGGGAGATGGGGAATATCGCCTCTGGATCGGGGGGGAGTATCTCCGTGGGGAGGGAGAACGTCTGCGTGGCGGGGAGATGGAGACCTGCAAAGAGAACAAACGTTCAGGGCACTTTCAGCCAGGCATGGCAATCAGTGCACTCAAAGAGGGGGAAGAGGACTCTAGAGTTCTTTAAAGTACCCAAAATTTAACTAGAATTCTTTAGAAGTTTTAAGAGTTTAAAATAAAACTGTTTAAAAGTTGTTATCCAGAGAGGTTGTGGTTGCCCCATCCCCGGAAGTGTCCAAGTTGGACCAGGCTTGCAGCAAGGTGGGCTAGTGGAAGGTGTCCCTGCCCATGCCAGGGGGTGGCACTGGATGATCTTTAAGGTCCCCTCCAACCCAACCCAACCCAACCCATGATTCTGTGATTCCGAATCTGCAGCAGCAACCCAACAACATCCATCCGTGCACCCAGCACACCCAAGCTCCCAGCACAGCACAGCCCCCCTCAGCTGCCCAGTGAGCAGCTGGAGCAGGGCCCTGTTGCACGGCCAGAGCAGCAGGGCTGTCAGTGTGGTACCTGCGGCGGGGCGGGGACGGCGAGCGGCGGCGCCGGGCGGCGGCGCCGGGGGAAAGGAGGGCGCCGGCGCGCGGGGGCGGCGAGGGGCTCCTCCTCCTCCTGCTGCAGGAAACAGGCACAGGTCAGCAAACTGCCAGCTGAGCCACCAGCTGCTCTGGGCTCTGCTTTCTCCACACAAAATCTGCTCCTTCATGCACCTTACAATGGAGTTCTACTGGGAGCACTAATGGAAAAAAATGTACTTAAATCTTCCTGGAGAGTGTGAAATGGTGAGTGTTTCATTGTGACCCTGAGCCCACCATGGCGTGTCTGACTGTGACCCTGACTCCATCATGGGTGTCTGACTGTGACCCTGAATCTATCACAAGTGTCTGACTGTGATCCTGAGCCCACCACATCAGCCAGGACACAATTCCACATCTGCACAACCTGATCCATCACCACCTTGTAGCCAAAGCAAAGACCAAGTGGTGGCAATAAGTGATGGATCATGTGCTGATCTTCCCTTGGGTGGGGTTAATTTCTTCGCAGTGTGAAACTGTGCCCCATTTGAAATCTAGTATTATTTATTTATTGAAATGTGGTGAAAAAAACCCAGAGTGGTTGATAAAATGCAGCTCTGGATTAAAATTGTTCACCAAATGAGCCATTTTCTGCTTTGAGGGTTTACAACAGACTTCTAAAAGAGGGGATTTTAATCCAACACATACTTGCATAGAATTTTAAAGGAGAGGAATATTGGTAAAGTGAAATATTCTTTTTTTTAAAAACAAGCAATTAAGATAAAATGACTGGATAAGGGAAAAATGAGAGCAATTTGAAAGCAAAGCAGCTCATTTACATGAAGTGAGATTTGATTTCAAATATGCTGGGTATTGTTCTCCAAGGTAATGAGACACACTTTCATAGATAAGAGTTTGATCCAAAATACAATGCTCTTTTTTTGATCCAAAAAACCCCCAGCCTTCAAATGTACTAAGAGTCCTAATTAAACATGTATTTATGCAACAGGCAGTACGTGAATTCAGTGTATTGCAAAACAAGATCAAAGCCTTTGAATCCCAACCTGTTTTCCATAGGAGTGTTTGACAGGATCCATAATTAGGAAGGTCTACATTGGTGAGGGAGTCATCCTTATCTCCTACATCATGATGTGTGGTGTGAGTATCTGCTAGCTAGGGCTTAATTACAGCCTGCTCAAGGGTCATTAAATCCAATTAATAAACCCATCAAGCTTTCTGCACGTTTCTGTATTCCTAAATCAACACACAGCAAAAAGTGTCACAAATAAAGAAGTCACTGCTGTTTTACTGATTGTCTACTTCCAGCAGTCCCAAATATCTCATGAACTGAGGAATGAGAGTTCTGAAAATTCCAATCATCTCTGACCCAGAAGATCAAGATCTTAATTGTTTCTTGCAAGTTGTGCAGGAGGGTTTGAGTCAGTGGCAGCAGGAATCCAACACTGCTCACCTAAAGCTGGGTGTTTGGAGCAAGGAGGAGCACAAGTGTTCAGCTGTTTTCAGACATCAGTGAGATGCAATAGCATCAAAGCTATTGATGGCACAGGCTGATGTGAATTAACAAGGGGTGAGCAGTGAGGGACACAGAGCAGGTGCTGCTCCTTCTCTTTTTGCCACTGAAATGGTTCCAGGTCCAACGCATCAGTTTGAATTTCCCTCACCGTGAGTGTGCAAGTCTAAAGGACAAAGGATGGCAAATGCTTATCCATGCCAAAATAAATGACAGCCTGGTCAAGAGATGAATTTCTAACCAACCTTTTCATCACTGGTGATTGCCACCTCTTTTCCATCTGCATCCTGAGAGCAGTGGAGGGAAAACAAAACAAAACAAAACAACAGATCTATCTGCCACGGATCTGAGGCAAAAATGAACACCGTAAAAAAAAAAAAAAAAAAAAAATCAGAGCAATTTTTACCGAATGAGTGTAATGGGAAGGAAATCTTGAAATTAGACTGGGCAGAGTGGGCATGACTTGATGTGTGTTTGGTGAGAGATGCAGAGATAAACAGGGATGAAGGATGAGTGAAGGAGAGGCAGTTACCGAGGGGAGGAATCCTTCTGGCGCCGGCGCGGCGAGGGCGAGGGGCTGCGCGAGTGCGAGTGCCGGCGGCGCCTGCCCACCTCCCCGTTCTTCACGTTCGACCTCTTGGGCCTCTCCTCTTCTGAGGAAGATGAAGAACCAGAATCTGCAAATGTAGAAGAATCACTCTCTGGGAAACGATCCTTGTGACACTGCTCACCACCAGGGTAATGCTGCAGTTCAAAGCAAGCTCCTCTCCCGCAAAACGAGAACCCCGAATTTGAAAGTAGATCAACTAAAGGTGTTGGTGGAACTGAAGTGATAAATAAACCTCCCAGAGATGGCTAAAAATAACTGCAACAAGCTAATTGTCCCCATAAAATTTAGCTAGACAGATAATTTAAATGGTGAACTCCAGCTGCTTTCTGAAACCATGTGGACAAAAATACCCAGGTGAATTTACTGATCTCAAGCATAAAAGAGTCCAAAGTAAGGACAGGTGAAGTAATGCACAGCACACAATCTTTGTGTGCCATGTTAAGAGTTTAAAAGTGCAACTTTTAAAGTTGCAAACCCATTAACAAAAGATGTAATAACCCTTAAAAGTCATACTTTCATTCTTCCTGAGCAATAATTAAAGTGACCTCATTATGAGTGGCAAATCTGTAATTAAGTTTACAATAGCACTGCAGAGCACAGAGCAAATAGTTTTAATCTGTATTTGAGCTTAACTACTTCCTGCAGAAGTAAACTACAGCCCAGTTTTAGGGAATTTCTGTGCTCCATACCAGATGAAGACTGTTGATTTTGCCTCCTGTACTGGCGCCTCTGTTGGACAGAATCTGCTGCAGCCATTTTGCCTCCTTTGTCTTCTTCTGAAAGGACACACAAGGACAGGGCACTTAAATCAAGGACACAGATTTGGAAGCAGAAGCAAAGTTATGGAGAGCAGACCACCAGGTGTGGGCTTTTCCCCCATTCAAATCTTAGGATAACATAGGGCTGGAATACACTTGGGCTGAACTCTCATTCTGAGCAATCTTGGACAGAATGAGGAGTAGGAGTGATCACTTTTAGAGTTCTGAAAACTCTTGCTTTTAATGCCAGACTTCCAAGAGGGCTCAGCATTTCACTGCCCAAGTATTTTTGACTAAAAACCCCACCCAGCAGCAGAGCTGAGAAACCAGAGCCATACCTGATTCCGACAACTCTGCTTTCCTGGCCTTGGGTGCTGGCGAAGGAGATTCTCTTTTCTCACTACTCTTATGTTTGGGTGCTACAAGACAAAACAAAACAGCTCAGCCACAACTCCATGATTTCCCACCCCTACAGGAGCTGTTGGAGGGAGCAAAGGCCCAAAGGGAACACTGGATCACCTGAAGGGCGGGCGGGCGAGGCGGAGGCGCGGCTTTTGCGGGCGCGGTTGGACTGCGGCGGGGAGGGCGAGCGGCGCGCTTTGGCCGGGGGCTGCCGGGGCGAGGGCCGGTGGCGCGCCGGGGGCTGGCGGAGGGGGACAGGCGGCGCGTTTTGCGCGGGGGGCTGGAGGGTCTCTTGGGAGCCTTCTTTGGTGGAGAGCGGGAGCGCGACGAGGATGAGGAGGAGCTGCTGCCGGACAGCGAGGCCGAGGAGCGTCTTCTCCTGCAAAGCAAAGCTCACATCAGGTCCTGGCCGGTCACAGAGGGGCACATCTCAGCACAAAGAACAAAGAACTGCAGTTGTTTGCAAGCACAGACACTGAGCCACAGACAACAGCACTTCCCAAACATGGTGGACAGCCTGAAACACTCGGTTTGGAGAAGAGAAGTATAACGACCAATCTTTCACAGTTATTCTTAAACTACAATAGTGAGCTAAAAATTGTTAGTGTCACCTTCACTGGTTTTCTGTCAATCTACAGGCTAAAACTAAGCTTTGCCCCTGGAAACAATTAGTTTTGGTTGGGCTCCCTAACTTCTGGGTGGTTAAGAGAATTGTCTGTGTTAGCACGTGTGACTTAATGATCCCCAGAGCAGATCTGGGTTAGAGTTTAGTGTGCGAAGACACCAAAATGTTTTACACCAGGAGGCGAAAATTTCAGACAACTTAACAACTTAACAATT
The DNA here is from genome assembly GCA_030060385.1 of Muscicapa striata striata. Taxonomy (NCBI): domain Eukaryota; kingdom Metazoa; phylum Chordata; class Aves; order Passeriformes; family Muscicapidae; genus Muscicapa; species Muscicapa striata. The sequence goes on from JAREIS010000204.1 coordinate 270,153, forward strand.
CAGAATCCATCTAGCCATCCTTATGTCTTAGTCTTTCATCTTTACTTTGCAATTTTAAAAGGTAGGGCCTCAGAATTCTGCGGCAAAATTTGTGGCAAGTTCTGTTGCAATTGTGTACCTGCAGAATCCACCTTTGGCTGCAGAATTCCTGAGAACCTGGAAAAAAGAAACCCTACCTTGAGTGAGATAAACATTTGCTGAAAGGGAGCTCTTGTACATCTTGCAACATACATGTTTGATACTTTTCACAGTTTTCCCAGTAACTGTGTGAAATGAACATATTGACAAACTCAGGAAATAGTCATCACCTTGTCACAGAAAGGAAGAGAAGTGTTCCTTCCTCAAAAACAACTGCTGTACACAAGAAGCATCACTTTGATTCTCTTCCTATGAAGAGGATCAGAATCTGTTCTCTCCCCATTAAGTAAAATGTCTGTTTTGACACTGCCAAGAGCATATCATTTATTCTGCAAGGCAGCTAAGAGCTTTGCCTCTAGAACAATTCTTATGCTGTGAAAAATGTGACTTTCAACACCAAAGGGCAAATCTTGAACAATCTTAAGAGATCACGAAGGAGAAACATATTTCATGTCCAAATTTAATTTTACGTGCTAGATATACAAGTCATAATTAAAAATTCCCAACGAGTAAAATTCAATTACTTGTTCTCATTTTTTTTCCCCAGGCAGGAAAGAAAAGCACTAAGACTTAAACAAAATAGCTCTAAGAGATGTCATGTCAGTCTGTGCTGGGAGCTACCCAGAGCCATTTAAAGAAGTAAAAAAGAAACAAAGCTCTGAAATTGCCATTTTTCCAAAAGGTGGAATTCTCATGCCTATCCTAACTCAGAAGAAATCATTTCACACCGCAGCTGCGTTGCCCCATAACACACTCAGGCAATGTGACACCGCTGTTTTTCCATTGTTCTAATCACACACCTGCCAGCGCTAAGGTGAGCTGAACGAGGTGATTTTGCTAACACAGCTACAGTTCCCTTCAACTTTGCAGGTTTAGCACTTGCAGCTGTCTCAAAAAGCAGGGCTCTTACCGCCTGACGGGGGATCTGCTCCTCCTGTGCCTGGGTGGGGAGGCATTCTCCGGGGCGGGCTCCTCCTGCGCGGGGACGGCCGGCGCCGCGGGCTGGGTCGCCTTCTAGGGGAGTAAGAGCTGTCACAATCAGAAATCCCAAGGAAAAGCAACTAGCTAACTTCCCTAGCTGAGGAAATTTATCCTCGGGGCACTGAGTGCAGAGTTGCTTTCCTCCAAGTGCATCGTATTAAGGTTGTATTTAGGTGAGGATGCCAAATGTACAGACACAATCAGGGCTTTGAAGTTTAACAACATCTCTCTATTAAGTAGTAGAATAATACATTCTTCACCTCCTTTTTTAATTTCACAGCATTTTCAGTATCAAAACCATGTGCTAAAGCAAAGCTACCCAATTCCCATTATCAATATTAAGCAGCTCAATTCCTTCTATGGTCAGCATTGGTCACCGTGAGCATCTTCTCATGAATCACTACCAACAAAACACTCCCAGACACATTTATGCATCAAACGCATCCTTCTCATTTGGCCCAAAACAACACCTCTAAAAACATCACTAACCAAGAAGATTAAGTGGCACCTTCAGCAGGAATATTCTCAACCTTCAGAAGCAGCAGCTGAAGCCCTACCTTGACCGTGATCTATGGCGCCTTCTGGGTCGAGAATGAGATGGAGAACGGGATCGGGATCTTGACCTGGACTTGGACCGAGTTGGGGATCTCTGACGAGTTTTCTCCTTCTCCTTCTCCCTCTCCCTCTCTCTCTCCCTCTCCTTCTTTGAATTACGTTCTGGTGAAGTTTCCTTAGTCTCTGGTACAGGAGGTTCAGGTTTAGGAGCTTTTGGGATATCACTGTTAAAAGTAAGGATTGAATTTGTAAGCACATACAAACCACAGCCTGCTGAGTAACATTTTAGCAGCTGCCAAGATATTCCCCTACAACAAACATTCTCCTGCCTGTTCTCTGACAAATTGCTCCAGAACTGTGAATAGAGTTAGAATGTGGTACAATGATTCAAAAAGGAGAATAAGTAACATAGAGGCTACATGATGACAACCAGCTGGAAGTCAGGATGACATTGTCATAAGTGTCAGTGATGACCAGGACAATGAAATCACAGCGGCAGCAAAGCACACTGCACTTAGAATTCTACACAGCACAAAGAAACCTCACTGGAGATTCCAAAAGAAATGCTCTGGCTGTTGCAGGGGCACGGGGAGGAGCAGGCACTGCCCAAGCCAAGCTCCAGTGAGGCATTAGGATAATAATTCCATTTTTTAGAGGCAATTCTCACCTGTTTGAAGTCGCCTCTTGCACAACAGTCTCCTTTGGTTTCACGGAGGGTTCTGGCTCAGGAGTGGCCTCTTTCTTCTCAGGGGCAGGGGTGGCACTGCGGCTCTTGGTGCGGTGGTGTGGGGAGCGCGAGTGGCTGCGCTTGCGCTCGCGGCGCACGGGCGAGGAGCGGCGCCGCGGGGAGGGAGAGCGGGACTTGCGCCTGGGGAGAGACACGGGGCACTCACAGCTCTGGCCGTGCTGGGCTGCTGTGGCCACAAATGTGGATTCTGTCCCCATCTGTTAAACCAGCTGGGGCAGTGCCCCTGATCTCCTGGCACACATTATCTGCTCATGGGCCAGCTTTAAACCAGCTGGGGCAATCATCTTTATCTTTCCACAGCCCATCCTCCCTCCAGGAGATATCACCTGTTAATGGGCTATTGTTAAAAACTGGGTGTGGCAGTGATCCTTATCTCTGTGGGGATATCTCCTGTTAATGGGCCATTGTTAAAAACCGGGTGTGGCAGCTATTCTGATCTCTGTGGGAGAGATCTGCTGCTAATGGGCCAGCTTTAAACCAGCTGAGGCAATCATCTTGATCTTTCCCACAGCCCATCCTCCCTCCAGGAGAGATCTCCTGTTCATGGCCATTGAGTCCCAGGGCATGGCTGATAAAATTCCATCATCCCATGGGAGATGCTCCAGCCAGGGCAGGAGCCAAGCCTTTCCTACCCAGATAAAAACTGAGATTTTGGACAGCAAGGCACCTTCTTTCCACTGGATTCCAGAGGAAAGCCAGACCTTTCCACATCATCCCTGCACCTTCAGAGGAAACTGCACCTTCTCCAGGAGCACTGCTCCAGCTGAGCCACATCTGCCACTGCAGGAGGATGCAGCCACCATGGAATGGGACTGTGCCAACACCCTGACTGACTGACAGGTGTCAGCTTGGATTCTGACTCTGGCAGGGTTTGGGACTGTTCTTTGTAATACTACATTTCTATTTTAATTTTCCTAGTAAAGAACTGTTATTCCTAATTCCCATATCTTTGCATGAGAGCCCCTTAATTTCAAAATTACAATAATTTGGAGGGAGGGGGTTTCCATTCTCCATTTCAAAGAGAAGCTCCTGCCTTTATTGGCAGACACCTGTCCTTCAAACCAGGACAATGGGGCAGCCAGAGCACACAGCCCCTTGCACCCAGGGACCCAGCACTGCCTGCAGCACCCACAGCACACGCAGGACTGCACTTCCTGCTGCTAACTGATGGACAAATTAAGACGTAAGATGTCAAACAAAAAATCCAGCCCCTTCAAAACTAACAAAGCCTGAACAGATAAACCACTAGAAACAACATCCCTGTCACAGCTGCTCTGGTTTACTTGCAGCTCCTGTTCAGCAGTAGGTCAGGCCAGCCTGCTACAACAGCAAAGGGGAGTATTTCCACAGCTCAATTAATTCTTCTCTGCCACATGTCCTCCCTGTGTTCCTGATATGCTGCCCGTGCATTTTCATTACCTTCTTGGACTCCTGGATCTGTCTCTTTTCTCTCTGCTGTCTTTGTCTTCCTTATCTCTCTTCTCTTTGTCTTCATCTTGTTTCTTCATGGAAGCCAGTTTCTCCTGCTCTATCTGTGCAACCAAATATCAGCACTTAACTCAGAGGCAGCACACAGACCTTATCAAATATGCATGTCCAACACCAGCAAATATCTGCTTCAGGACTGGGACATTCTGCCCAGACAGCAGAGTTCTGCTGATCCCAAAAATCTCTACTGGAACAGCCACCAATTCTGCCCCATGCTCAGAGCCCACCCACAATTCCTTTTAAAAGAATCCTACCTGCCGTTGTTTTATTTCTTCTTTCTTCAGTTCCAGAAATGCAGTTGGAATACCAGCAATGTTTTCTTGTGCACTTAATAGCAGTGGCCACAGTTCTCCCATGAACTCCCTAGCATTTTTCCCATTCAAAAAACCAGTCAGGTTGATTTGCATCATTTTGGAATCTGGGTTCTGCAAAGAGATATGACAGGAAGACAAACCGGTTATCTGAAAAAACAACAGACAGTCTATATTAAACTTAAATTAAAACTACCATGGGGGCTAAAATACATATACACTCAAAAACTACTTTTTAAAAATCTTTCCCTAGTCATTTCTCATCAATATAAGTTTATTGTACTAATAATTTTTTTTTCTTTTTATGTCTCACCATAAATATTCAGAAAGGCCTGTTAATCCTTTGTGGGTTTTGGAAGTATTTTTGGACTGTGTGGCTGCTCTACAGGAAATCAGGGGCCTTTAATTTAACACACCATTTACAATGCTGCTATGAGATTTCAGAATTACGTTCTAAACATAATTTTCCTGGAGGTTTTGATTTTGCTTGCTTGGAAATCTCTCTCTCAACATCTGCACAAGGGACAGAAGCTGTGTCAGTGCCTAGCACTGGAGATGGCAGCCTGCTAATCCCTGTCCTCCTGCTGTGAAAGGCCAAGAGTCATGCATGCATTTTCTGACTGTCTC